>DWTU01001016.1:0-14409 GCA_018251515.1 Cecropterus confusis
GTGGAACTAAAAATAAACAATTTTTTTTTTATAGTTAAAACAGTCATATAATACATCCTATATATTGACAACCCACATGGTGGAGCAGTAACCACACCGGTCTGACAAGCAGTGGGTCCCGGGTTCGATCCCCGGCCAGACAGACATCTGAATTATGAGTTTAGATTTCTGATCTGGTTCTGGATGTTTGTGTATTCGTCTTAGTGTGTCCATGGCACCCACGACACAGGAAAAAACCCTAGTGTAAGGCTATGGGTGTAGAAAATGTTTATGTTTACTTACATATTTTTGTTTACTTCATACATTTAAACTGCTTGTATGTTTGGTCAGTTAACCCACTGCGTGTCAGACCGTTATGGACCGTTATGTCAGACCGTTACTCCACCACGTGGGTTGTCATATAGGTCGTCATAAGTATGTTGTAATAGACAGTTCAAGCAATAAAATAACACTGTCCTAGCAATTATTTACTTCCTTTGATAAGTGCACAGAGGTCTATACATGACTAAATAATGATAGTAGAATTAAATGAGTAATTGAATTAAATATTCATTATCAATAATCTACATATATTGTAAAAAGAAAATATGCTAAAATATATTTAATGAAGCAAATATAATTACACTATGCAAATTGAATATTTTTAGTTGAAGCCACATCTTAATCTGGTAGAAATTTAAACTGGATATAAAAATCACCTATTTTTAAATACCTCCATAATCCTACACGGTTTATACTTTTTTTCAAGTAAGCAAGAAACGGCTGCAAGAAAATCAATCATTTAACCTTTAGGAACCACAACAATTTGTAACATGAGATACATAGTTAGAAGTGATTGCATAAAGTAACCTGATAACAACGGGATAAGTACTGTTCATAACATAAAAACTGTTTTGTGGTTTTAACCTTACTAGTATTATAAATGCAAGTTTGTGAGCATGTATGTGTGTTTCTTACTCTTTCACACAAATAACAGTCACACTGACAGTTTATGGATAAGATTGTTAAGATATTCATTAACCTGGTAGATGTGAACAAAGCGGACTGAGGCGTGGGAATAACCTGGTTATAAATATATGTAAGATAACTAGATGCATCTGTATATTTCTTGAAAGATATTTAAAATTATTATGCAAATTAATGTTTTTGTTTCTTTTTTATCAGACCGAAGTATCAAATGAGCTTGCAGTCCACCTTAGTAAGTGGTCACTGCCGTCCATGGATATCTGTAAGCAATTTCATATAGAACAGGGGTTCTATCTGAAGTTGATTACAGATGCGTTGCTGCTCCCGAGAACTGAGATGGTCACCTCATATATAAGCTGGCAACCATACCTTTCCATCAAAACCCAAGAAACAATTCCATTTAAAAATAGGTGTAGCAGTGGTAATTCCCCAGTTGAACTACACTGGTTCTACCACCTGCAAAATAATTTTCAAAGTAACAATTCAATTTCACCACAGTTTTATTCTGCTGTTTAGGTAAGCATCTTCAAAAGATCTTATCTATATTATATAAAGAACGTAGTATTTTTATTATGTAAAAGAGATTTAAATGATCGATATGAATGTTAATCATAAGTGAAAATTATTTCTTCAGATATATCAAGATTAACAGAAGTAAAAACAGAAAATAGAAGTATATATAAATACTTGTAATTTTTTTCTTCATACCTTTTATATACACAACAATTAAGATTATTATGTTAATCTCATATGAAGTAAACATTGTGTGTGTATCAACGTCTTGTTTAACTAAGTTTAATCTGCTAGAATATATTCTTCCTACACATACATGTTCTGTAAAATTTGAATTAGGAATACTTAATTTCATCTTACCTTTGAAATTGCTTTGCAGAGAAAATATTTTGAATGCGATGCGATAGGCACTATATTTTATTCCATCATATTCCTTCAACGAATCTATTATCCTTCGAAATTGCGGGTGATCATACTCCTGTTTACCAGTCACTTCGCTAAAAGTAGGAAAAAGTTTAATAGTTATTGAAAAGCGCTATAAGTTTGCTATAAAACTTAAGTGAAAGCTGTGAACTCACTCAATATAACAAGGATAACCGGCTTCGTTTTCAACTTTCTTCCATCCGTTTAAAGCCATGCCTATATATTGTATCGTACCATTTTATCTAATTATTAATTAAACGTACAAATCTTATGTTAAATAAATGAACATAAAATGAGATCAATCTGTAGACTTGAAAACAATCAACCGCCATAAATCTATTTAAAAAAATGAAATTTAAACAGATCCAATACGTCACAATACTATTCACTCATTGGCTACTTATAGCATAGATTGATGCATTAGACCAATAAAAAAATGAAGAATTTATTTGTGATTGGCGGAAAGTAAGTTGGAATTAGTTTAAAAACCGGTTTTTCGCTTGACCTTTTTACAAGTTCCAGCCTTATAAATGTTTATTCGTTATGACCTGACAGGAATGATTTAAAAACCAAGATTTGAGCTGTAATTAATCGATACCTATTTAAAGTTAAAAACATGGAAATATCGACTAAAATATTGAATCCAATATGATTAATTATATCTTATTAGTTCTACTTTTAGCAAAAGTAAGAAAGGTGGAACAGCACATATATTAATTTAATTCAAGATTAAATATAGTTACTTCTCATTTTTTTTTATGCAATAAAAATAAATCATTAAAATAAAAAATAAAATGTCATTATGTATTTCAATAAAATCTGCATATAACAAAACGTTAATGTTAAATTGTAAGCATGGGTTTGTTTTCTCTGTTTGAATGGACCGATCTACAGACGTAACCACCAATAGTATTTGAGATTGAGTTACTTATAAGACATTTTAGCCAATGAGGACCGTCCATATAAAAACCCAATTTCAAACTCATTCCTCTTTGTAAAAGAGACGCCATTTTGCAAGCGTCACTTGGCAGCGTGTCGGGTTTCGGCATTTTCAACAAACTTACTTCAAACAAAACTTTATTATTGTTTTGATTTTATGTAATATGTCGTATCAGTCTAGTGTAGCGCAAGACAGTTTAGCTGCAGCGCAATTAGAGATGGCCGGTAACCCTAATGCCTTGGCCTTGCGTCGGCCATTCGACCCAGTGGCACACGACTTGGAAGCTAGTTTTCGGCTGACACGATTTGCTGATTTGAAAGGAAGAAGTTGCAAAGTACCCCAAGATGTGTTGGTTAAGCTCGTGGAATCCTTACAGCAAGACTATTCGCAACAAGAACAGGACCAATTCATGCATGTGGCGATCCCGCGCATCGGAATCGGCTTGGACTGCTCGGTGACGCCGCTCAGGCACGGCGGGCTTTGTTTGGTGCAAACGACGGACTTTTTCTATCCCCTCGTAGACGACCCTTATATGATGGGGAAGATAGCTTGTGCAAACGTGTTGAGCGACTTATACGCTATGGGTGTTACTGAGTGCGATAATATGTTGATGCTGCTCGGAGTCTCGACCAAAATGACCGAGAAGGAGCGTGACGTAGTGATTCCGCTTATCATGAGAGGATTTAAGGACTCTGCCCTCGAAGCAGGTACGTCAGTTACAGGTGGACAGACCGTCATTAACCCTTGGTGCACTATTGGGGGGGTGGCTACCACTATTTGCCAGCCAAATGAATACATTGTGCCCGATAACGCTGTTATGGGTGATGTACTGGTACTAACAAAGCCTCTTGGAACACAAGTGGCAGTCAATGCTCATCAGTGGCTTGATCAGCCTGAACGCTGGAATAGAATCAAATTAGTAGTATCTGAAGAAGATGTGCGCAAGGCTTACCATCGTGCGATGGACTCAATGAGCAGACTCAACCGCATTGCAGCAAGATTGATGCACAAATACAATGCTCATGGGTCTACAGATGTAACTGGATTTGGTTTACTTGGTCATGCTCAAAATTTGGCATCTCATCAGAAAAATGAAGTATCATTTGTTATTCATAATTTGCCAGTAATAGCCAAGATGGCTGCAGTGGCAAAGGCTTGTGGAAATATGTTCCAATTGCTTCAAGGCCACGCACCTGAAACGTCTGGTGGACTTCTAATCTGCTTGCCCCGGGAACAAGCAGCTGCTTACTGTAAGGATATTGAAAAGCAAGAAGGGTACCAAGCTTGGATTATAGGTATTGTTGAAAAAGGGAACCGTACTGCTCGCATTATCGATAAGCCACGAGTTATCGAAGTGCCTGCCAAGGATTAAAAACTAACATCATGGTGATAGAAGTAAAAACATTTGATTTAACTTTTTATATGTATGACCTGGATTCATTTCCTTAACATTATTTTAAAGCAATCTATTATTATACTTTTAAGTTGTAAGTCATTGTCACTTGGCATATTTTTTACTTTGCCTCCTTCCATCATGGTGGTGTGCGAGTGACCATAAGATGCAATTATGTGAAAAAACATATAAAAGCTTCTAGAGAACTAGTGATTTGGTGTTAGTGATAAATAAGAATTTATCACTATATTATGAAATTTAAACAATTCCATTAGGTACCCATTGACACCTGACAAATGTTTGCAAATGGTGGAATAATTGCAAATTGTGAGATAAGTATAATTACTAGAATAAAGTTATTTTTCAGTCAATTTTGCTGTTTCATTTTCTCAACCCCTATCCAATTTATAATGAGCAATGGCATTACATTAACAATATTTGATAACAGTGCTTATTTTCAGTGTTAAAAATGTCCATACCACTCTAAAGTGACAAAAAGATGGCACCTATCAGATCTGTGAAACATACAGTAATAAATTCACATTAATTCTGTTCAAATTCACATTTATTATGTGCGTACAATTAGTACACAGTTCACAAAAATAGTATGAAACAAATTGTAATACTTTACAGTATGCAGTAATCAGGCACTGGGGAAATAAAAACAATAAAATTTATATAATTCATGTATTTCTGTGGTCCTGTAACAAATAACTAAGAATGTACTGCAAACACTCTAAAACATAGTTATAGACGTAATGACAGTAAATTCTATTTGCCATTATTCACATAAAAGGATTATTGAAACTCAAAGACAAAATCTCCAAAAAAAGGAAAGTTATGATATTGTAAATAAATTATGGAGAACTAAAAGTATGCTATTAAAATAAGCTGTTATTACTTTATTGCTTGCCTGCCAACACATTGATCACATCTTCCTTGAATTATTTACTTAACGAAAATTAAAAAGTATCAACACCAATGTTTTTATAATGCATTTTAAAAAATTGTTAAAATATTCTACAATTATTTAAGGCTATGAAGAAGCTAAAATCCTTGAGTATCATGCAAATCACTGTCTGTTTGAATACCAAAATAAAATATTTCACATTCATGAATGAGTTTATCATCCATCTCAAATTTGTTTTGTACAAAATACAATTGTTAGCTATTATTGTAAGACTATGAATAATAAAAAAGAAATACTGAAATAGTAAACACTACCTATTACGCAGAAATCGACAGTTTATAAAATTTTAACTGATCTTCAAGGGAATGCTAATGAGAGGGTATTTCTAAAAATACAATGAACGATTTGTTACAATAAAAAGTATGTGATGAAGGTAATAATTGTAATCAACTAACACAAAAGCAGTTACATACTAGTATTGCAAATACATAGTAAAATAAAATAATGCCAGCTTGTCACCCAATCCAATTGACCCAAAAACCTTCAATAGTTAATTACTTAGTGCATTCAATGAGATGCAGAAATTAAATAAGCTGTTTTTATGGCCTGTAATACCAAAATTCATTATTCTATACAAAAAGTGAAAATGTAAGATGAAGTGTCCTCTTTATACTTCATATCCTTAATCTAACACCGAGCCTAGCATCACCATAAGACAAATGATTTAAGACTTACTCATAACATAATACAATATGAGTAGAAAATGCACACTGCATATGTGAAAAATTTAATAATACACTTTAATAGTACTTTTTAAAGGAATCTTTTTGAGCTTGCAAAAAGAATGTCTATGTGCCATTTTACTTAACACATTCTTAATTTACTGAACACATCGTTAGCTTGTAGTGTACAAAATAATATGAACTAATGTATAATTAATTACTTTATCTAATAAAATATACAACTAGCAGCAAATGTAATTTTGATTGAATTGAATTTTAAAGACATTTTGGTGTGCAAAACTTAGTTATATTATGGAATGATTAATTCTGTGCATTCAATGAAAAATATTTTTATTTCTCTTTGAAAAAAAAAATCAGATTTTCTATTAAAATCTCACATATAATATTCTATATATGTATAATTGCATCTACATCTATCTTCAAATACCTTTTATGGACAGTACTTCTAATAATATCATTTACATATATTTCTTAACATAGTTATTGCATCAGATATCCATTTTTCACCAAATACACAGAATTTTTATAACTGTATCTATATGTATAACAATCTTGTCATTAATATTGTTACCAAAAAAAGTTTGATTCAGATTTTATACTCAGAAATGGCACTCTGTCCTAATACTCCCAATAAACATGAAACCAGTATGTTTCCTGAATCATTGTATAATTTGACCTAAATATGTGGAATAGAAATGTTTTTATAAAACTGTCATACACTTTGTAATGTCCATAACTGAAGCACAAAGTAACTAGTACTGCCTTCAAACGATTTCAGTTTAATGGTGAGTTTAAACATGGCCTTTTGCGTGGTCGACTCTCATCACCATTTTGTTCGATATGACTTTGATCACGTTTCTTTGGAGAGGTGTTGTTCTGTAAGGAGGTATGTGATTACTAAGATATAGAATCAAAACATATATACATAAAGGTAACTTTAACAATAACAAGTATGCAGTCCATCTGATGGTAAATTGCCCATGCCACCCATGGGTATCTGAAATCGACCCCAGAACAGTCTTACCTCAAATTGGCCTCAGACACATTGCTACCCCTGAGGGCTAAGTAGGAACACCTCACATAAGCATTTGTACCTTACAACACCCTACAAGCCAAAACAAATCGGCACTTAATACAATTTTTACTAGGTAAAAGTAATTGCGGCAGTGTTGCCTCCAGAGACGAATCAAAAAGGGTTAAAACCAACAAACAAAACGTTTGTCTGATCAATGATAACAAATAAAAACAAATGTAGTCAAGATTTTGCGTTGTCTTAGTAGGATTAAGCAAGTCCATGTCAGTCACAGTATATGATTATAATTTTATATATTGATTGATTACCTTTTTCTCCCATTGCTGATGTAGATATCTTAATAGAATATTCGTTTTTTCTGTTACGATTACTGAAAAAAAGAAACCAATGTCATATTGATCGTTTAGTAACAACAATGAAGTAAACCTTCAAATGAGAGTCAATACTCAACTTTGCTCGGAAGGTATGTCTTTCGTGGGGAGGTATATCGACGGCCTCTTGGAACAATTCCTAATTCCGTGGTCCGTATTGAATAATGTGAAGTTGTGTTCATCGTACGACGGCAAGTCTTTCAAAAACTCCATTACAGACTGCAACGAGACACAATTTACTTACAAATGGTAATTACGACGCCAAGCACCCATGCTTGCGTCAATTTAATAAACAAATTCTTAAACAAAAGTATACGAACCATTTCTATTTAACTTTGATTTTATTAGAACGTACAACAAAACGATTAATAATTTGCTAAAGCAAATAAACAATATAATAATCGAAAAATAAAACTTCCAACATTCATCCACAGAAGCTACCAGATGAGAATGACAGTTGCCTTGCCAATAGGAGAACGTATAAATCGATGCATGGAATCGGTATCGACATATGCAATATACGATCGGATACTTTTCGATATGTTGAAATAATACATGAATATTATTAAATGCATGGAAAAAATATGAATTGAAAATACAATTGAATAATATGAAGAGCTTCCAGATCCAGCTTTTTTTATTCCGTATACGTACTAATCAGTTTATTGAAAACCTTTTAGTAGTATGACATTGACATTAGCCGCAATTATAAAAGTTTTTTAATATTTTTATAAATGTTTAGATTTGCTGTTTATTTTTATACCGTAAAAAGCACATTTTCCAATGGTTTTCACAAGTCGCAAGTTTAAAACCAACAAAAGGTCAGGCTGCAAGCTAAAACATTATAAAATTGTTTTTGGAAAGTTAACGAAGTAAGGTCTCAACTAAGTAAAAATGGAGTTTGATTGATCTTCAAAGCTTATTTTATAAGCATGTCATTATTAAGTTTAGCAGACAATGTGAAACAATACGTAGAAAAAGGTGATCACTATACCATAAACATCGATACAAATTCGATATATCGCCTCATAGATAATACACTATCGCCTACTGCTTGCTTGGTATAAATATAGTGTGACCAGTAAAATATTTCACAACAATGCATTTAAATAATTAATGTATAAAATTAGAAAAAAATGTACATTATTATTGTAGTTTCAAAATAATCACGCATTTAAATAAAATATAACTGTTATAGTTACAATCAAATTATTATTAATAAACATGAAAAAAAGTAGGGGAAAAATGGCGCATATTTCAAAAAACGAACGACGAATTCTGTTCTAATTTTCAGCTAAAAGCTGTAATCCGAATTAACTTGTTTAGGTTTACGTATTTTTTGAAACTACCAGTCAGTTGCTGTCCAGCAAACGATGTACCATTTGGTTAACACTAATTTTAGTAGGACTTATAATCCAAATAGCAGACAAAACGCGTTATGCGACATAAAACGGTTATTAACATCCCGAGACACTGCAACTCAAAGTAAAGCATGCGGGTGCTTGGTAGAAGTAATAAATAGATATAAATTAAATTCAACCGAAAGGACTTGCATGATAGAATACTTGCTAGAAAACGACATCACTGTTTTCCTTTGCGAAGCTACGTCTAACCTGGATTTTGCTCTTTTTCGGTAAGTCCTACATGATATTTGGCGTTAGGGATTTTTGGGTAAAGGATTTTCGGTAAATTTAATGATTTCTTGTAGGTATCCTTACTATTATTCAATAGAGTTACGAAAAAGGCGATAGTTCAAATTTACTTTCTAGTAGATATACTAATGTTATTTGATCATGAATATAGTGAATGTAAAGCATATACATTTTCGAATATAAGTACTAAAACTTTTTTGTTACTTTTTACTGTTGTACTATCTCGCTCGTTCGAAAGTAATTGAATATGGGAACGAAAAACCTAACTGTTTCTATTATTTGACTAAAAAGTCGTAACTAAATGAAAAAAAAAAATAACACAAGAACGGTGGTATCCTGTATCCGCCTGCTATGGCGCGAACGTCGTTTCTTCGCGGAGGAGCACGCGGCACACGCGATGGCGGCGGTGGTGCGCACCCTGGCGCACTACTCCGCGACCGGTTCCCACGCCGCGGTGGACGCCTGCTTGCATTTTATATGCGATTTGCTTAACGGGTGAGTTTAGGTTTATTCTTGTAACTTGTACTTGTCCATGTTAATATAAGGTATATTTAAGAAAATAAAGCGTATACCATCGTATGGGTAAAGCCGTACCTATAATGCAGGAAGTGCCATGCACCCGGGCGTTGGGTGTCAGGGAGCGCCGAAAGCTAGAGCGGTACATATATATAGAGGGCGCTAGATTTGATTCAAGAGGGCGTCAGGGTATTGATTGCACACGGGCAACTAAAGGGCAACCGCTTCTAAACGTATCGACTGCTTATGTTTAAAAAATCGAAGAAGTCGATTAAAAAATAGGACCTACATAATTTAAACCGGCTTTCATATTTTTTTCGGTTTATTTATCAGTTATCATTGGCGAACGTAATATATTAATTTAGCAGGAAGACGAAATACATGTTCCCTCAATTATATCTATCATTTTGTCGCCTTCGAAATACACAGCAAGAGGTTGAATTGTGCTATTTGAGACCGATACTTGAGCCTTGGTGCATTACCAAGGCTCAATAGGATCTTTCTTGCGCATTTGCATGCAGTTTTGCAAATTTACATAGACGTACGTAATTCCCAAACTTTCTAAAATATCTAAGAATGTACTTAATTTAAAAAAGATAAATTTAATTCCCTATAAACTCTTCACCCTTTATTCCACAGCATCAGCTTACACGGAACCACTTCACCATTATCAACCCAAAGCGCTTACAGCACTGAGCAATTACTTGCTGTCTTAAACGCTTTAGTCCCTCGAATTAACACAAATCCGAACACAGTGCTTTGCAGCGCTTTAGTTTTGAATGCTTTGGTGTCCTACCAGCCTACAAACTTAGCCATTAGGAATAGTACAGCTAAATGCTTAGTCGAAGTACTTAAGCAATGGTTTGCTTTGCTCTCAACAGCGCTAAACCAAGTAGTGTTGGTAGGTGACAGTGAACATTTGGGAATGTTACTAGTTGTATTGTGTCAAATCGGAATGGATAGTTTAAGGTGCGTTGAATTATGTTATTAATCGATATCAAATAATATAGTTTTTAGGTATATGTCAGAAACGAATAAACATATTGAACCATGCTTGGTTCAATATGTTTATTCGTTTCTGACATATACCTATACATACATATTATACATAGTGTGCTACTACCTTGGCATATACCAAAATTGTTATGTAAGCTTATAGTATTTTCAGTTTTTATTGTAAGTTATATACCCAAACATAACTAATATATAATATTATTAAGATTAATAATCTTAGTAATATTATAAATGCGGTAGTTTTTGAGGATGTATGTATGTTTGTTACTTTTGTACTTACTCAAAAACAACTTGTCGGATTTCGCTGAAATTTAGGGATACTCATTACCGGAGTTACCGTGACCGAAGCAGGCGGAGCCGAAGAAATTATGTAGTATCTTGTAAAGTTCTTGTAAAATTTTCTATTTCTATCATTTTTATTTCTATTTCTATATAGGAATATTCCAAATTATAAGTTTCATCAAGATTATTGTCGAATGCTTTTTGATTTTATACTCGTAATTTTTGTATCTAGATTGATAAAACTTCTAAACCATGGGAATCAGCCGACAGATTTTGTCCAAACCATCTGTGTTGATATTCAAGAAATAAACTTACTAAAGCAATGTGCTTCTGAATTAAGCAATACAATTGAACAAGTAATGTCTGATCTTATAACATTCGTAAAGGTACATATATCATACACTAATATACAAAAAATACATAGATATTTATAACACATAAATAAAAATGACCCTATTACGTTATTGTTAATATTGTTATAGGACAATGAAGAAGAAATACTTTCAGAGGAATATACAATATTTTTGAAACTTTTACTTAATTTTCTTTATGATATTACGCAAACAGACTCATCTATGAACTTTTGTGATCTATTATTTTCTAAAGGATATCTCATTATGTTACCACAAAATCTAATATCAAGGTAATCGAATAACACTAAAATATTTAGTCACCTATGACATACAAGAGAACCAATAAAAAGGTGCTCATTTTTTTATTCTAGAGATGATGGAATAATACGCAAAGTTAGCACTTTAGTTTTGGGAGAAATGCTTAAGGCTTTAGCGGAAAAATATCTCTTTGGTAACAATGTAAAAGATGAAAATAATAAAATATGTGCTATTGATTACAAAGTAAGTAAAAAAAATTGTGTCTAAATAATTCAATTGAAATCCATCCATCAGCCCTTTCAGATCAACAAATCTAGACATTGTTCCTTTTCTAAGAGGGGTTTTTGTCAATAAATATTATCATCAAAATGAGAATTTCTTTATTACAGCTTGATTTAGTGGAGTTGCAAAATGGAATCGAAAAACCTGAAAGCACTGGAATACTTTTGCAGAAAAGTCAACCTTACAGCTTACTCACATATATTTATTTCTACTGCCAATCTTCGGAGAAGTATCATCACATGATATTATTATTACCTACTTATCCAAGCTTCTTAAAAGAGATATTAATGGAGATTGAACATTCAGTCAAATTAATCACTTTCGTGTAAATAGTCCCTGTCGCCTGGGCATTTGCAACACCCAGGAAAATATTTGTTCATGGTCTTACAGTACTTAGAACGTTTTTTTATGACACACTTTCCAATAATGCTTAACAAAAAATCATTACACGTCCTAACTGCACTGTGTGATGTGAATAACCATTTAGATTCTATGGGCAATCACTTTATCACAAGTCTTAATTTAGATAATTTAGTACTGTATTCACTGGCAAATATTTTTCCATCCTTTTGAAGTCCACAACTTTGTCAGTAGTAGAAAACAAAATATTTATAAATATTAATTCGGAGTAATTAATAAGTCATATTAGTTAAAGTGTTTCCTATTATCAAGTTTGATATATTTATTCTATCTTGACTTTTAATATTTTTTAGTCCTGAAGAAGCTACAGCACCTTTATTACCATTCTTGGTTGAACACATCCTGCGTCTGCCTAAATTCTTCAAACCTCCTCCTCATATAGTGAAAGCGCTTTGGCTTGTTTTTGCTGTAATTATTTATTATTTTTATATCTCCTTATCAATTTTTATTGAGGTCTGCTTTCAAACCAAATATTGTCTTACCCTATATTTTAGGAGTTTAATAAAATATTTATCGTTTAATTAAATCAATATTATGAATAGTTACCCTCCTATTTAATGTTTATGAATTATGAAGATTGCTTTTGCGTTATCGATCGATACGGGAGGATAATTATAATGTTTTGCTGCCATATTATTTCGGTTTGGACGTGATTGAAATACCTAATCAGTAAATCGAGTTTCACAAACCAAATAATGATGACGAGCAGTATTACTTAGCACTTATTTTTAACAAGGGAGCTTATTTTTTTTAAATAAAAAGTTGACTATGTTACTGTTACTATATTGGGAGATAATTTCTGTAAAGTCTACTATAAAGTCTTCTTATAACGTGCGTTTAAGGTCCTTATTACCACCAAAAAATTATAGAGTATTTACGAGCGGAAACTCGCCAAAAAAAATGTATTTGAAAAAAACATACATCTAACATTACGAAGTAAAATAAATAACCTTGTTCAAAATTCAAATAGATGTCAACTATATCTAACGGTTCTATAGAATCGCTAGACCAGAGGGTATACCTCGAGAAAGCAACGGATCGTCTGGTAGCAATGTTGCAACCGGAACCTTCAGTATACTATACCCACAATCCCGCCATTTTATTCTGGGCCTTCACTTCCCTGAGGATTCCTAATAATGTTAGAACACAAGTTGTGAGTATAAATAAAAAAATCTATTATAAAAACTATAAAAAAAAATTATTAATCGATTTAATTGAAGCCCTTATTCGTCCTTCTCTGACTACAATTTTCTTAAAGTCTTACTTGGACTCAGTTCTCTCCACATAACAAGGGAAAGTTTGAAGCGTCCCTGTTCTAATGTCGATAAGTGTTGGCGGTTAGTTAGTGGATGGGTGGTTGATATAATGAAGCGGCAAACGAGCATGTAGAGCACCAGTTAGTGACCACTAGCACCCATGATACCATTTGCATTCAATCCTAGATAAAATTAGAGTCATATATGACGTGACTAAGTAGAAATACTTCGCATAAGAATATCTCCCTTACCACACCCTTCTGACCAGAATACAACAGCGCTTAATATTGCTGTTATTAGGTTGAAATGGGTGTAGCGCTAGTGCCTATACAGCGTGGAAGCTTGTATGAAAAATCACTAACGGTAACCCATCGAACTCAACAGCTTTAATACTATTAAAACCACAAAGGAAGATTTTAGTCCGGATAGGGATTGATCGAGTATCTTTATTACTGAGTTGTATTTCTAACTCCTTTAACGTAAGATGAATTATGTGTTCTATATCCAATTTCGTACACATACGATATTTTTTGTACCTAATTATAATACTTAAAAGTACTAAAACATGTTGTATAGCTGTCGCAATGGCTCATGACAGAAGATGCGTTACCAGAGGATCTTATAAAAGAACCGTTAGTCTGGGAACTTCTTCTCAACGTCCTCATTCAGAATCGCGACGATACAATCCTAGTAAATTGCAGAGAAGCGCTCAATATATGTATAGAGGATAGGGATGATAATGCGAAACAAGATTTTGCGTCAGTGGTGTGGTCGATGTTACCAGAAGTGCTGTCGAAGACATTGATAGATTGTGAAAGCGAAATTGGTAATATTATTTTTGAAGCTATTTTGCTCTTTTATAGAATGATTGCCCCCTTTAAAGATTATTGAACTAAAACAGATTGCGATGTTTTCTATTCGTAAACATTTGCAGTAGTAAAATAGTGTACCCGCGACTGTAATTTGACGACCCGCGTGGCAACGGTCACCATACCGGTCTGACACGCAGTGGGTCCCGGGTTCGATCCACGACCAGACAGACATCTGAATGATGAGTTTAGATTTCTGTTCTGGGTCTGGATAT
>DWTU01001017.1:0-14405 GCA_018251515.1 Cecropterus confusis
CGTATTCATAAAATGTCTCAAATTTAGCTTCTTAAGTACAAATTTACACGAAAGCATAAACTGAAACATAAATACAAACGTAAATTCAACTTCCAACATAAATATAAAATTTAGGCCAAAGTCATGACTAACAAAACTGTTATGAATTGTATAGAGGTGAATAAAGGTTAAGTCTGTGTTTATATAAACTGGGCGTACCCGCTCGCAGGGCGCTACCGCACCTTAGTCGTTTAGTTTTTTAACACGGAGAAAACCTCATAGATCCCCTTTCGCCCAGGGAAGCGTAGGGGTATGTCGGACTTACCGACTAAAACTCCGCGGCGTTCTTCTGGACGGTGCCGGGTCACGAGAAGGTTTTAGTATTACATTCTCGAACCCTAATGGCCGGAATTAGAATCCCCCGAGTCTGCTTCCGTGGTCTCGCCGAGGAAATTGTTGCAGTGATGGCACCTGGCTGTTGGCTCCCGCCTGATTCGACATGGATAACTCCCGAAACATCCATGCTCCGAGAGCCGAGAGAATGGATGCCAAATCGCCTACTCAACTACTGCTGGAAGATTGGCCAGTCCATTGGGCCAACTTAGGTTTGTGCCCCTCCAATTCCTGCAGTGGCTGCCCACCAAGGGCAGCTCCGGGATTGTCGCGCCTCCTCAAGACACCGATGTAGTGACTCAAGGGCCCTCGCTTCCAAATTCCAGTGCAAAGAACCCGCCAGTACGCAGAGTGCCTCACACGAGATCGTATAACCCTTATCGCCATCGTGCCCTATATAACCCTTATCGCCATTACTCGCTGCGCCCGCACAAGCAGAGCAACGTTTCGGCTATTCAGGGCACACTGCCCACACTGAGGCCCCATACAGAGCCATCGATCTCACGATGCCCGCGTAGAGACGTCGACAAGTCGTCTCTGATTCACGGAGGGTTAGCAACAACCTACCTAAGGTTGCTGCCGTCCTCAGCAGCTGGGACACCAGGCTTTCGAAGTGGGAACCGAAGTTTCACTGACTATCCAGGACGAGCCCCAGATACCTCATCGACTGCCTCACGTCGATACGAACTCCGGACACGCCAAGGTGGGCATCCCAGGGTGGTTCTTTCCTAGTACCCTGGAACATTACAACTCGGATTTTTCTAGCGCCACCCGCAAACCCAATCGCCATAGGCCCACCACAAATGCCGTGCCGGCGGAGGAACGGAGGAAAGCGTTCCCGTGGTTCCTGCCTCGGACAGTCACCAGGGTGTCGTCTGTGTAACAAACTACGCCAAAACCCGAAAGGGGAGTTCCTCACAATACCCAGTCGTCGCTGATGTTCAACAGGAGGGGACCTAGCACCGATCCTTGTAGAACTCCGCACATTTCCTGCCGACACTACCGGTCTTGGCCAGAGTATTCCACTGTACGCTCAGAAAGGTAGTCCCCGACGATCCGTCGCAAGTAGGGGGAACTCCATAGCAACGGAGTGCCTCCCCGATGCAACTCCAGGGGAGGTAAAAGCGTTAGCAATATCAAGAGATACCGCTAACACCACGTCGCCCCGGCCAACCGCATCCGACACTAGGGGCTTCTAAGTATAACTTAGAGAAATCTAATGTGATGTGTTCGTATGGAGTTGAGAGAAATAAAACGATCGATGAATTTGATGATGATGGTCGAATATACACTGAACTTTTATTAAGGCAAAAAACTGCTTTTTATATTAAAATGTTAATAGGTACCTAAACGACGCGTCCGATTACATGCGACGGATTACTAGTGTCTAGTTACTAATTAAAGAGAAGTAATATGATATCCCAATAATATTGGGAACTAAATACTAATTAAATATGATATTGTTTATATATAAAGACACGTGTAACCTAAATTCCTTTGTGATATCTGATATGAGTAATTATACCTAATTATTGTTAAGTATTCCTGCATCATCAGGGTTGAAGAGTTGAAGGTCCAATTTGACTTCTACTGTCACTGCGGAGCAATCTATACATCTATACATATATATAAAATTGAAGTGTCTGTTTGTAATATCAAAACAGCTTTTTACCAAATGCGAAAATATATACGATACTGTTTACACAAAATCAATTACTAAAATTTTTGTCTGTCAGTCTGTCTGTAAGTATCCTTAAATCATCAGGGTTGAGGAGTAGAAGGCCACATATTTATTACATAGGTCGTTCCATCCTAGATACCTTATCTTCATTTCAAGTTTCATGAGAATCGGATCAGTAGAAGCTGAGTTATTCGTCCACATGTCGCGCACACACTTAATGCAAATTTAAGACTTATATGGTTTTTTTATGGATGCCATTGTCAAAACTAAACTAAATTAAAATGGAACTACACGTGAATCACCAGCCTTCAAATGAAAAAAAGAATTGCCAAAATCAGGTCATCCAGACGAAAATACGCAAATAGCAAACACAAAAATTCGAATTGAAAACCTTTTCCTTTTATAAAGTCGGATAAAAAATAAAGATATCGTCAGTATATATTTAGTAACATTAAGTCTTCGACATTTTCTCTTATTGATAAATCAACAAACAACCATCCATTTAAGAAAAAAATATTAATTGCGTCTTAAAAATACTTACAATAGATGAGGCATTTATTTGAGTAGGTAGATACTTCTTTTAAATATTATATATGGTGTTTTAAATATATTGAACACTAGCTGTGCAAAAAAAACACAAACAAACAAACAAAGCGTGATATTATATAGGCTAAGCGTTATATCTTTCTCAATAAATGGACTATTCAAGATAAAAATAACCTTTTAATTATAACCAATAGTTATTGAGATTAGCGCGTTCCACTAAACAAACTCCTCAACTTTATAATATTAAGAGGTAATATAAGTAATAAGTATAGATACGGTTGATCGTAGTGCGAGAACTTCCAAATGTAGTTTTGGTTTCAGTCGTAGTTTCGACAGGTTTTCCTCCGAAACCAAACCGAAACCAGTTTTTTGCCGAAACTCAATCGAAACCAAATGTTCGGTCGGATACTAAATTGTTTATTAAGCACAATAGTTTCATAAAAACCGCAAATAATTAGAAATAATTTTATTGCAATAGTGAAGAGACGCATTCACCAAAGAGACTTCCAAAAGTCAGAGAGACCAGACTAATAAATATATCGTTGGACACGACCAATAAAAGCTAAATACGTTCCGCTAAAGTCTGACCGTATGCATGACATACGATAACTTAATTAATTTTTGTGAGCAGGTTTATTGTAATTTATTAAAAAGCCGGTTTTTACGATAAAACCATCAGTTATTTATACAAATCTTATGGTGCTACACAATCATAAGTGTACCATAATTCAATTAATTGATACCGATAACATTCGCATCATCGTTATGTTTTATTATATTTATGGAAAGTCAATCGGGCCATCACCTAATTTAATCTTTTCCTTCCCTGTTATCAAGTAACATTTTCGCTACCTCTGTTTTTAATATAAGCCACTTTCATTACGGGAGCTGCCTCCCGCCAATTAATAAAGATTATACGTTGTAAAAGTCGATAAATAAATTGTTGCCACCCGGATGTTGACAGTCACGCAGATTTTTTTTTATGATTGAAGTAGCAAACCAGCTTACGGACTGCAAGCTCGTTTGCTAATTCTTTATTATAAAAAAAAACCTGATGGTAAGTGGTCACTGCCGCCCATGGAGATCTGTGAGATACTTTCTGTATAAAGTTTATCACAAATACGTTGCTACTCCCGAGGACTAAGACGGTTGCCTCCTATAAAAGTGAGCTAGAAACCACCTCGTCTACAACCTTGGTGTGGCGGTGGAACACGTTTCTAATGGTTGATCAGAAAAACTAAAGAAAGGAAAGCAACATTACCGCTTAATATAATCATTTGTAACTTTAATGTGTGTTAGTCAATCACGCAAAAACAGTTAAACGGATTTGCATGAATTTGGTCCCCGACAATAGAGGGAAACGTACATTTAAAATAAACGCACTTGTTGCGGCTATTTCTTTATTTATTATATTGTTCTAGTAACTTTAAAAATTTAATTCATGTGATATAATTAATTTCTTCAAGCATTGAACTATTCCAACTGCACGCGGCTACCGCCCGCTTGAGAGAATATTGCTTACTGAGTACTGCACAAATAAAAAACACCTCATAGAAACTAGACATGAATGCTATGAAATTTGTTTGAGATTTGTCGGACGAATGTCGTCGAGCTTTGCAGAGGCCACGGGCAACATTCACAATGAGGGCTGTTCGAAACTATGCGAGGCTAAAACTCAATATGAGGAGCCAGAGGGCAGTATGATACGTAAAGCGCGTATTAAATTCCTTCCAATTATTAAATTCAGCTAAATAACATGTTAATGTAACTTTTAACAAATTGGTTTTTAAACATAAAATATCTTTATAGAGAGTGCAAATCGTCTTTGAGTTTAGAGGGTGAATTAAATTAAATTAAAAAAATATATAATTCTCCCTGTTATATTAACATTCTCGTCTATTTCTTCAACTACTACGAAGGAAACCGTAGTTGGCCTCCAGTTTTCTTTAGCACCTTGCACAACAGACTCTTTCCAAGAAATCTTGTTTATTACCTATTCAGATATTTACGGGGGAGAGTGGAGGGGGAATGGAAGCTTCAGGGTTTCTTGGAAGTGTATCGGTTTATTTAGGTCGTCAACAACGCTTTCCGTTCTATCGATTTTAGCCAGCGCAGTGTATCGTCGTTATCAGCAATTAATGCTTTGCATAAGAGATGTAATATAATTTAATTGAAATTAATATAATATAATTATATGGGAAAAATAGCGAGAAATGCAATCGTACTAATATGTTGACATATTGATGAACCCGGATTTCGACAATAAATATCGTGTATTGATAGATACAAACCCGAGTGTTTGTTTTGTATTATGTATATAGAGAATGAATGTTGCAACTGTGACGACCGGTATTACGAATTGGGACTGGTAAATTGGTATGTTTCACTGTTACTCACATCCTCTTTATCGTCCCCTAATAGTATCCTTACTTTCAGAGACAATAAACATAATTTAGGTTTTTTAGCTGGACCCCTAGAGAGAAACACATATAGAGAGTATATAAGAAATATGACAAATATGAAAATAATAGCGGATATGCACTTTTTATGGTCGTAAAGAAAATTCGTCACTGTAATTTTGCATTAGTGTGGAGGGTGGCTCTGAACCCTACACCCTTCCGCGCGACAGCCTCCCCCACCTACTCCTCCGACATGCGCGTCAATCTCCGACCCAACGCCTACACCCGACTCACCCCACCTTTCTATTCCTCGATGATCCTTTACAGACCTAACATTTTGAATTAATAAAAACTTGTCAAATTAATAAACTGTAGTTAATGTTTTTAGATACTACGTAATTGGATAATACCTAATCAACTTACATCAACATATTTTTGTGAATATCTAACTACTGAACAAAATGTTTCAAATCAATTATAAGGCACACACAAAATAACACGGTGAATAGTAAAATATTTGTTAAATATTTGTAAGGAAAAGGACCGGCCCAGAGCGGGTCCCGCAGAAAAGGTTCCCGTACGTAAAACAAACAAAAGCTCTCTGGGTTAGAGAACTTTAAACTGACAAAAAGTTATACAAAAAAGTTATATACAAAAGTTCATAGTATCAAATTTCACTTTATTAACGTTATAGGGCCCAGTTTGGATTAAAGAAATAGAGTAGCAAGGAGCAAATAAACATCTATACAATGAAACTGCCTGTCCGTCCAGGCAGATTGTTGACATGAATTTTTACATGACATTGAATATTAACTTTTAAAACTTCCTCTATGGACAACGACCGAATCCATAAATAACACAATCGTAACACTACAAACAAATAACAGTATCGTCGTGCGGAATGTAATAATTGCATTTTAGCTATATCGTCGTATCTGTGAAATGCGGGAAGGCGTACATCGATTGAATGACCTACATGTTGCGGGAGCCCGGTCCTCGCGCAACTGGTGACCTCGTTATCATCTCCGTGACGTCTATATTGTTTGACCTTTAAGTTCGGAACTTGGAATTTTTAGACAGCCAATTTAAAGTGAAATGGTAGAATTATTTAAACATACGAATTACCTATTTATTTTAAGATAACGATTATACCTTAATAGAATAACATTGACTTAAAAGGAATATAGGTCGACTCAGTTTATACTTGGTAGATTTATATTTCATTTACTCCGTCGAATATTATTTATTATTATTAACTGATACCATACGATATATAACTAGAAGAAGCTTCTGAACAACAATAAGAATAAAATGACTCAAAACACGTTTTTCGTAAATATTTGCCATTAAAAAATTACCTGTTTACCGGTAGCGATATTTTACGTTACGTAGCTTGTGCACAGCGGAACCAGGGTCAATGTCCTACATAGTTTAAATGGGACCCGGTGCGCACCGCAATTCCCGTCGACCTTTTCCAAGGTCTACGCTCGTATCCGTGTCCTAGGTCGGGAACGGGGACCACCCCTCGTTGGGACCCAACGTCAAGGACCGTATATCAATGCGCGAGAAATTTGACGAGAGACCTGGGAATTACTGTGTAGCTTTAACTTTTCTTGTAACGCCGCATACGAGTCTAATGCAGAATGCATCGCGCTATGTGGGTCACGTGGATAAATAATTAATTCAATATTGTTTTATAAATAGATTAGGTCATGGGATAGATCGATTGCATATTGATCTTCGCTTTACCGGTAGCCAGTAAACATCGTGTCCATCGGTCCACATAACATTTATGGCCGAAGCTACAGTGTAGAATTCCAAGTTAATGGATATTTCTCTTAGTAAGAGTTAAGACAGGGAGGCTTTAATTAATTTCGTTCATTAATTAGTTTGACGTATATGAACAAAGGATAACAAAGAACAATAATGCAGGTTTAAATAAGAGAGCAGCGCTATGTAATTAAAAGGAGAATTCTAAACATCGTATTCAATGATAAAAACAAATCAGGATGGTTGTCGTTAGACAGATATTTAATAAACCTAAGTTAACAATGAAAGCACGCTTGCACAATATTGAATTAAGTGATTTTCATTCGTCGTTTCGGTTCAAATATTATGTAGTTAGAGAAAAAGAGTGAAAAATACCAAAGAATTTCCGAACAAGCTTTTCAGTAAAACTTCGCAAGCATATTAACATTAACGGACATTTAATAAAATACATTCCCATTTTATTTCAAAAATGAATTTGGGGATATATTAAACGAAGTTCACCAGTGCGGTCAACTCGATGCACAGCCGAGCATGGTCATTACGGCAAAAACTTTCAGAGGCAGGGAAAACAATGTTTTGATTTATTCAGTCGCCGAGAGTCGCAGGTATGAGAAATCGCAATAAGCGAACCTGTAAATAGTTTCATCGAATAGCAAAATATTCGCAGTTCGTAAAATTCATCAGAACCATACATAGGTACATGACAGATATTGTAATTACTAAACTGAATGACTGAGTTTTTGAATCGAGTTCGCTTTGAGTTAAAAACGAACATAAATTCAAATATTACAATCAATGAAATGAATAATTTCGAATCATAAATACAGCACAAACAGAAATAGGATATTGCGCCTAAAGGTGCGAGCGAGCGTAGCTCTAAACATGTTTCAAATTTTCACAGATTATCATTTAAAGCCGCACAGCATTTCATCATTTTATCATCGCAGCTACGTGTAACTGTAATAAGGGTTGAAACAAACAAAGCTATGTTTGCTCAATTAATAAAGAGCTATATTTAAACCGGCTACAACCATTGCGAAATAGACCTCTTTGCAAACAACGTTAACGTACTTTTCCGTCCGCCTACGTCATTGTATTGTATCGAGAATTCGCACAAATGTAGAAATTCGAGTATAGTAAGGTATTGAGTGTTATTTCTTGCATATTTTCATTTACGATTTTTCGCCTAGTAGTTTTGATTGAATCGTAAGCATTGTAGATAAAAACTAATTGTTAACGCTACTGTTCCTCACTAAACAAAAAAGAAGAGGAAATAGGTCGAAAAACAGAAGGGAAAACGTGTTAAGGTCGTATCCTGCTAAGTATATATCAAGCTATGTTAATTACGGAAAATGTACCTTTTCCTCTTCAATGTTTATTTGATTTCATTATGTATACTTTAGAATTTCCTATTTATATTAGAATTTGCCTTTTAAGAATTTATTACTGTATTTTCTTGTTCCGTGTAGAGTGTTGTGGTGCTTAGTGCAAATGTATAATCGTCCTGTTTCTTATCACCTATACATGTGCATGACGTGTAGCGTACCTTGACGCTTTCCTCCCAGCGAGTCTTCTCGTCCGCCAACGCCTGCGTGAGCTTCCCAGCGCGTGACAGCCGCGCCGCCGCGAGGTCCACATCCGCTTGTAACTTCACGCGTTCTTCCTCTACCGTCTGGTAACAACAATGATATTATTAGTATTATTTTTCGGTACTTTATCGATCAATTGACACTTACATGAATCGCGACCGTTCTTCGTGCGACAATACCTATATACATAAAAATGAACCCATATTTCCCTTGGTCATAGCATCACGCGGCAGGACTGATTTTCAAAATTCTTATAATGGAAACAAAATGGACAAGTTATGCGAAAAATTTATAAATTAACAAAACCTAAGCTTCTGGCATTTGATCGTCATGTTCGTTAACGTCAACCGTCAGTCTTATCAGTTCGTATTTGGAATTTATAATTAAGCCGAGAGAACAGTCGGCTCAGTTAGTAGGTATATAGTAACGAATTATATCCGTGGATGTAAGGTATGAATGATTGACAGTATTTCATTACCGAAACGTTAACATTTTCTGTTATATAATTTCAAGCACCGAAAATATCATTAATTTTTAACGATTACAAGTTCAGGCGATGCAAGTATGAAACGAGCATGTCGTGTTTGACGAAACATTAAAACTTTTATGAAAGTTTACCGCTAGTGTTCCCATACGAGGTGTTACTTCGGCCGCCATAAGTGGAAAATCAATATTACACAGGTAGTAACTTAGAGTGTTATTTTATTTAGTAGTATCGGCTGTCGATATTTACACCACTTCCATTTTATCCTATTGAACGTTATTAGATTTTATTAAGATCTTAAGAAGCTTATCAGAAATAAACAAGGCGTGGGTTATAAGAGCGAGGAATATTCCAGATATATTTTGGGGATACAGAAGTTATAGAAAGGTCTGGAAGTGAAAGCGGCAAACGGGCTTTACATGGTCGCATTTGACAATTTATATCACAAAGGAACGTGTCAATATACACTGTATTAGATCACTGTATTAGATATTGGCGTTACAAAGACACTGACAGACATATTTAGTCAGATCGTGTAGGCGGGCTATTGTTCCAGATATGGCACCACTCTTTTGTAATAGATACTAATGGCAAATACCGTCATCTTAATATACGAGTATTTACGGGAACAATAACATTCGTAGGTACACTAGTACGTGAATTTTGACTCAAAGGTATTTGAATACTTTCTTATTTATTTTTATCTCGATACGGTGATCGGCGATACTGTTCGTGTTTTGTATTCTAAGCCTCGATAACAATGCTACAGGCACAAACTATAAATAGATGAACATCGCAATACTACTTCCAATTAACGGAATATAGAAGCGAAAAAATATTCATTCGCTATATTCAGACAAATATATATTTTTTGTTTCTCCATGGCCGAGACTAGAAAAACGAACGTATGCTTTTTAATACTCACTTTGTTTATATACAGTTGAATATCGAAATTGAGGTGGGCAGGCTGCACGAGGATTATAGGGAGTGGGACACCCCATTCGGAGGGGGAGGATTACGAGCGCCATACTCAGAAATTATTTATTTATTTTAAGTGAATGTGTTGTATCGCTTTGCGTAACGTAAGTTTTTTACTTCTTATGATATTCATGCCGAGTGCAATTGCAAATGAACTCAATTAAGGAGAGATTTTTTCCAACTGAACATCGCTATACGAGTATGATTACATTTATAAACATAATTACTAGCAAATCAGGAGAAATACAATGATTAACATTGTCTCGATTATTGCCTTTCACATGACCAAATGTTAAAGGACAATGTCTTATCTTAATCTTTATTTTACTAATATTGTAAATGCGAAAGTTTCTGAGGATGTGTTATGAGGAGGTTTGTGAGTTTGTGAGCAGGTGTTTCACACCTGTTATTTCGCCGAAATTTGGCACATAGACAGTTTTTTGGTTTGGAATAACACATAGGATACTCATTAAAGTAGTAGACATGACCGAAACGGGCAAAGCTGCGGCAATAACCTAGTAATGATATAATATACAAGTAACGTGTAATTAGCCTTCAAGCGCCCTAGCCGAATATCAGATGAGAGTCGTAAAATAATTCATTAATTAGGTATCGCGAGCGGCGTTGTTTGTTACCTTCAGTTCGTCCATCATGGCGGCGAGTTGGGCTTCAATGGCTTCAACTTCTTTCTGCTTGGCGCGAAGCACCGCCATCACGCTTTTTAATATGCCGGCCGCTTCCTTGTGCCTATTTAGAAATAATACGACTTTAAAACCACGAATCTAGCTTCACTTCAATTAAATTCTACGCAGTCGGGTTTTACATGATTGTAATTAACAACAAGGGGTGATTTGCCCGCTGTAAATCTTTTATTTACGTCGAATTCGTAGGCATGTCTTAAAATAGCAGTTTTAAATGCTACCGAGCTCTGGATCAATAGATACCGGGCGTTCGAAAACATTGCTGAGTGGGTAGGGTCCAGTGTGGTGCAGCAAAAACCATTAACCATCAAGTACACTGCATGTTTCTTTGTTAATTCGCGATCATGCGTGCTCTTACTTAACGTTTAATTATTATACCAATATGTTTTATTTGTCGCTACTACTTTTATGATGCTATATATATTTAAGGTCGATATTATTACCAACTATACTGAAATTTGTCGTTCATCGCAGCGTGCACCTTGCACGCGTATGATTGAACAAAGACAAAATATTAAAATTTCATAAAAAATATTTATATATAACATTTTAGAAAATGTATTAAATGCCGAGTTAGGTATTCGTCTCACTTATATAATGCACTTAATTCCAAATTACTTCATAAATTATTCATTAACATGACTGCTAATATACGTTAACTATAAACTTGGGTAATATTATCACGTCAGTTATTATTTGGGTAACACAGGTTTTTTTTCATAATTAAATAAGCTTGTACTAAAATCTGAGGCTATTGAATAAACATAGAATCAATCGAGTTTAACAGGGATATCGTGTTTAAATACCGAAAGACCAACTGAAGTCCACAAAAATATTTACTCCAAATAATTAAAATAATTGCGTCTTAAAATTAATTTACAATTATTCTTTAGAATATCCTCGAGACATTAACGTAATATTTAATGAAAGTAACTCTGGAATTACTGGAATAATTAAGCTGGAAAAATTGTGTCTTTTTTGACTAAGAGTAGTGCATAACTCCCGCTTCCGCGTTCGAGGTGTGTAATAATGCAAATGAGACTTCAGGCTAATTAAATTACTATTTATATTGTTTTAGGCTCAAGGAATTAAAATTATATCTCACTAAAGATCTTAAATCTACTCTGAGGTTATCCAATAAAGCTATTATGTTCTTTCTTGGCTCTTATTCCGATATATCGAGTTTTATAAAATAAAAAAGATTTAAAAATGTCGGGATCAACCGACGTTAAATGTAGATTTTTTTTATAAATATATACTTTACTATGTCAAAAATTACATGCTCGTAACTTGCCTACATATACAACAATATATAAATTAGTACATGGTAAATACTTACAGTATGTTAACGTCCGTTCTCGCGCCCCGTGATATTCTCTCTTGAAATATCCGTCCACTTATTTTCGAATTTCGTATTGTCCAAGTATCGTCGAGTAGGTCCATATCCGTTCCACAATATAATTTGTAATAATCATGAATGTATTAAACGTGATCTTTTTTTCATAAATTATAACTTTTGATTTTCGGCTCTTCACATACGGTGTTATTTTAGTTAAATTAGTTTTAAGTCGTTTAATTTACGCGATTTTTATCACAGTAACGGAGGGTATTTTTTATGCACATTGAATAGACAAAATGTAAAACAGTATATCAAAATATTATAGCACCGATATAAAATTTATTTATTGAAATAAAAATAAAAAGTGATTTTATTATTCTCGATTATCGTGCATCAGTCAGAATCCGACAAGTCCGACGTCGGCTTACCTTTGTCAGACTTAGCAGTGGATCTAGATTTGGACTCAGATCCGAACGAAGCCTTACTGGAAATATTTTTACTAGTTTCCCCACTTGCTGTAGTTTCCTTAATATTTTCCTGAGTATTATTTGTGTTATCTTTAGCTCGTACCATCGAATTAATCTTAGCCACCTCCTCGTCATCGGTGTCGTATTCGGAAGAGGAGTAGTCCATATTCATTAAAGACAAATATTTGGGTTTACGAGTTACGCCGCGTAGCTGTTCTTCCATCCTCTGTATTCTCTTTTGGTCGTAGCTGAGGAGAGACCGGTGTCTCTTAGGCGCGGGGACGGCGTTCTCGGACACGGAGGCCGCGGAAGTACTCGGAACGTTCTCATCTTTCATCGGTCTTTTATACACGCGCGTAGTAGATGGACGATCGCGCGCGGCGTCCGCTTTGTTTATTTCATGTTTTTCAGGCACCCGACCGCTCCCAAAGTGGTCCATGTCCTAGCAGAGTTGCAGGGCAACTAGTGCCACGCCGGCGTGCACGCCCACTCACCGCGCAGAGCTTCGCGCGGGAGCGAAGTGCATGGGATGCAACAGGACCGCCCACCGCCGCCCCACACCACCGCCACCCACAATCTCACCCACACACTGCGATAACTTTATTTATTTTTTATCTATTATTTATTATAATCGTATAGGTATCTTTTCTAACGTATTTATTGTGTCTTTGTCTGTATTTCATTAGGCAAAAAGTTCGACCGGATATCATTAGGGACGCGACGCCGGCACGTTACCATGGCAACGTAGACTATTGCTCAGAAAAATATATATGAATGTTGATATCTTTCCACCGACTGCTTTAACCACGAGGTGAAAGTAAATTACGAAATGATTTATGGTCCTTACATAAACTTATATTGTTATTGATTAATAGCTATTGCGTATACAACCCTTACTTAAGAATTTTCGGTTCGACAACTCTAAACACCTTCGCGTACATGTCTATCGCTTGCACCCAGAGCACCATAGAGCGACACACCTGCGAAGAAGTACACGATCGAATGAAAAATAATGAGTATACAGTTCACTTGAAATGATGATAATTATACAGTACAGTAGCGAAGCAAACTTTTCGTTTAAATTTAGATACCCGTAGCGCCATCTCTTACAGTTAATATTAAACTTCGTTACATTTCTCGGAATCCTGAACATGCCTGCCTGAATATGTGCCTTTTCAATTTACATTTTTGAAGGTGGAGTAAATTCGAAAATTTTAATATATTTAGAAGGTAAAGTACACCGTTTCGCTGCTACTATAATACAAAAATGAGATTTTCCATACCTTGGACACCTTGACGACGGTATCGGGGTTGAAGTCCTTATGTGTGAGGTACACCTTGATCTTCTTGAGGGTGGCGTCAGGGATGTGGTCCTTGTCGTACTCTTCCAGGTTACGTATGAAGTTCACGTCCGCTAGCAGCTTCTTTGTGGAATCCCAGTCAGGTCTAATACATTTGTAGCTATTATTTATTTATCATAAATAAAAAATATTTCAATAATTTTATGCATTACGTTGGGAACGTAACGAGCAGATACCTATTTTTAATTACTAGTACTGAAACGATTGAATGTTAGTAAATTAACATTTTTATTATTTTCATTATAGTGTTGAATACAATTTTTATTATTCCATACTTCAGACAGATCTGTTGCCGAGAAGCTACATCGCGTCAAGACCCCGTGTTCTACTGCCCCCTAGATGGCATTATGTAGAGTGTACGTTATTTTAATAAGGAAAACGTCGTAACGTCATCGTCGCCTGTCATATGAATAAATATGATGATTAAATGACACGAACGACTATATGTTATATGACACATCATAAAGCAATGACGTTTTTTTTTAATATTTTTGTGATCTAAAGCAAACTGATTAAAATAAGTACATACGTCTTTAATAAGTTTTTAGTTCTCAAAAAAGAAAGGAAATAACTGAAACATATTATGACTTATTTTTTGCTCTACGTAAATAAGTTCAGTAATAGTAAATGGAAATGAGATGCGGTTTTAATGTAAGATTAATACAATAATTAGCCTTTAAACGCCGCGCCAGACTCAGACTCATACAAAATACACTCA
>DWTU01001018.1:0-14405 GCA_018251515.1 Cecropterus confusis
AATGCACATTGTGTTCTGAGGCTAAGTATGAAATATGACTGCATAATACATAGCATGAAATAGAAAAGAGCGTCTTGGTTTAAATTTAAGAAACATATTTTCTTTAACAAATCATCAAGACCAAGCCAAAAAAAATATGATTACTTAATTCAGATAAAATAGTATATTAAATTAATAACCGTTTATATTTTTGTTTCAAGTTGTCGCAATCGCTAAATCCCACACTGATTCCGTCCCAGCTTAGCATATCTGAGAACCCGCAAACAAAGCAGACTCACTATGTCAACCCAGAGTTATTGAAAAACAAACCTACTGTCAGCATGGATGTCACTCCATCAAGGCAACAGCAAGAAAGGTATCTTAAATATTTAATGTCATATTTTAACAGCAACCAGTTATACTTATGGCAGTTAATTTGGTTATATACATTGATATTATTGAGTTAATAAATCTGAGAGTACTCCACCATTTTGCTGTGGTGTTCGTTAGCTCTGGGCTCTACTGTTGATAATTTTAAACTGCCCTATAACAACTAATATGAGTATCTGTTGTCTAAAATAACTAAATAGACAAACAACTAAACATGTATTCAAAATTATTCACTAAATCAAATACAAACAGTCATCTGTATAGTAATTGAGCCGGTTGTTTGAATATGAACTTTGTTTTAACTTGGAACTGTACAGACAAGTTGTATGTTTAGGATTGTTTGTTTTCCTTTTTTAATACTTACGCAAATTTTATATTGCAGCGATGTTAGCACGTCGACTGGAATGAATGCGTCTTCATCGTCTGGAGTGTTGGAAGACTTCTATGCAGGCACACTGGACAGCAGCTTCTTAGAGGACCTCACGCCCATTACAAACACTAACCAAGAAATGAGCTATGAAATTGATAGGTGACTGTTTCCTTTGGTGTATTAAAATAAGAGCTAAGTACTAAATATTGGAAGTACTTACGTACATCTGTTATTAAAATGATGTATTCTTTATTAGGTATAAACGATTATTTCAAACTTTTTTTCAGTGACGATGATAACTGTTCCTCCAATCCAAAAGTGACAGTTGATGAAGATGATCTAGATTTTGAATGTAGCCCACCAAGTAGACCTCCAATCGTTAATTCAGATTTTAACACAGATTTTGTACCAAAAGTAGACAATGAAGAGGACAATTTGAGCGATATGTTTATAAGCAAAGCCTACATTAAGGATAGTATAGAAGCGACAAGCACAAGTTCAAATACTATTATCAGTTCGGGAGAGCAAATGGAACTGTCAATGCACAACGATTTTCCACTCTGGGCCGGCGATTCGAGCATAAGAAGGTCCCCGGAAGGTACGTATTTATCACTTACTGGATATTTTTATGGCAAGTTTTAGTATTCTTTATTTTTGATCACTTTTGTCGCGTTCATGACATAGTTAATCCATTACAATTTTCCTAGAAAAATGAGCTTTGTTATTACGTATATTTTTCTATATACGCTCTCCTACAGAATATTTACATTTTTATGAAATAAATTTAAAATATAATTACAGGAGGTGAAGACCCAGATATAAATAAGGAACCTGAACAAAAGGTTGGTAATTTCAAGTGATTTCATTGATTATGTTGTTCATATACCAGCGAATTTTTAAATGAGTTTATGGATTATTGCATTGTTAAACTGTGATTTAAGAGTCACACTTACATTTAAAACGTGAGCTTAGCGTTAACGCACATATGTACCAATACGACGAGTAGTTTCTCCAGTTTTAAATCGTAATTTCTATATATCTAGAATCTTTCCAGAAGGGAATAATAACATTCACTTTTATTAAATTAATTTGAAGGTGGAGAAGAAAAACAAAAAGAAGAAATCAAAGGAGAAAGGAGACTACAGTGACAAGTCCGAGCGTAAGGAGAAGAAACATAAACATAAAAAATCTAAAGGTGACAAAGATACCGCTAGCAAACAACAAGATTTACTCGCCCCGTCCGTTGCCGCAGAGTTCAATTACGAGGAATACGACAGTATTTAATATTAATTGCGTCCTAAAATGACCTATCAAGTTTATTTTTCAAGGTTTGTTCACACTATCGTTTTTTTTTACGTGCATAAGTGTTAATATATCTGCAGCGTAAACGCCGCCACAAATCAACGCGATCGTCTACTGAAACGTACGCTGGAAAAACGCTACTGTATAGGAGCCCGAAAGGTAACGCTGCCTAGACATAATATTCACTTCTAATGCAACAATTAACAATTACAGTACATCTGTGAGTTTAATAGAGTTACTTAATAGTAATGACATGTTAATATGGTAAATTCATCACACTTTTAAATATTCAAATCGTGAGCGTTTTAACTAGGGTTGTAACGGAGGTCATCTTAGCGGAGGCGGATGCGGAAGTGAAACCGTTCACCTCCGCGGACGCGGAAGTAAGTGCGAAATATGGGAGAAAATACTTTATGTTTGATGTTACATCGCTATTACAATAAACATATTCATCTTGTTGTAATGTGTAGCTGAGCGATTGCGTCGCCTAGCGTCCCTCCTTGCGCGTTGTATTTCAAGATCCGTCAAGAGATAACTCCGCAAAAATTTTGCGGCGGCGGATGCGGAAGCGGAGGTTAGATTTTTTTGCGGAACTTCCGCAGTTACGGAAGCGACGGCAGAGTTCCGTTACAATCCTAGACTTTTAACCTAATACATTCCATGTATGAGATTCTGAATTAGTATGTGTCGTAACTTTCTTCTGAATCTTGATTTCTGTTGATCTCTAGTCAGTTTGTCTTCGCATGATAAAAAAATAATGGATATATATATTGTTTATATTGTAGTTTTGTTTTGAAAATGTCTGTTTCTATATTCAAGCCAAGTATTTTGATGTTGCATGTTGATGTCAATGCAATTAATAGGATAATGTTCACATATTAAAAATAAACTCGCATAAAACAACAATAGTTACATTTATAAGAATGCCGACCTTGCCTGTATTTGTGAAACTATCAATTTGTTTTAATGATTTATGATGATCATATACAAATAGCGTGCCCAATAACAGGATTCAGTGGATTTCTACTTCAATTTATCTGTAAATGGAACTTATTCCAGAATTCCATTATGTGGGAATATTTCTTGATGTAATTAATAAATGCACGCTTTTATTTAACATATTGCTATTAATTTAAGCTTATGTGACGTGATATTAGTCATATAGCTTCTTGCTATTATTTTAATTATACGAGATTTGCGCTCTTGTCTTGTTCCAAATGACTAAATGTAAAGAGTAGATTTACAGATGTTTTCTGCCAATTTTTATCATGAACTTGTTATTTACTGTGTAATATGTAATAAATAACTTAATTACATAATCGGATGCCTATTATAAATCTGCAGATAAAATTTTTACTAAGTGTTGCTGAATTAATCATGTGATTGGTATGTATAATCCAAGGTCTAGAATCTGGAATTTTTATAAGACATGCATTTAAAAAAATCGATATATTATAAAGACACAAGATGAACAGCTATTCAAAATAATAGTTAATACGCTCAATCAGCCTGGACTTGTTAAATGTAGATCATGTGAAAAACCTGTGCAGTTAATGTTTCTATATACCTAACATGACATCTTTTTACAACATTTATAAACCTGTATAAGATTTTAGACCAATATTATCGCGGAATTGAAACATTTTATTTTGTAACGGTCTTTGCATAAACGTCGCCAAGAAACGTCAGTGAGGGGGCAGTCCTGATAGCGATCTAAAAGAACGTCGTACTCGTTGGCTTTTCACTTTTTGGCGACGAAAAAGGGCAGCTGCTCACCCCATTTGTAGAAATGTAAAAACTACTGAAGTAATCAGCTGACAACGCCTTTGTGGATTAGTATTTGTAACAGATTTCGAAAAAGGAGAAGGATCTATGTCCAGTTGGCCGTTTTTTTTAATTGTAAACATAAAATGAATTCTTTACCTTGTTTGTAAGCATTAAAAATACTATGTACGAGTATTACTAATAAAATTGTTGTGTATTGCTTGTTGTCTGAATAAAATATTTTTATCACCAACTTGATGTTTGTTTGTATATTGTACTCCGTATACTATATTACTTTTCATTTGATCGTTTGGTTTAGTGATGCTAATTTGAGCAACATTTATTTGCTGGATAAATTATCGATATGCATAGTTTCCACTGGTATTAACTTTTTTTTTTTTAACATATAGAATCGTATGCATCGTATGGTCGATGCTTAAGGAGCTTTTGGCATTTCGAGAGAAATCATTTTCTTTTTTACGGAAAAATAAATCACAATTTTGAACCCCTGGAAATGGCCGAGTGTCAAAACATTGCTGCTATTAGGATCCATCTTTAACATTAACAAAACAATTGAAAAAAAAAATTCAATAGAATTGCGAACCTCCATTTTTAAAGTCGGTTAAAAATAGGATTTTCACCAAATAAAAAGTAATAGAGTGGGTGGAGTCATAAATATTGTGAAATTAAATAATGATATATATTTTAGAGGTGCATCTTTTAATTTATCTAGGCATATGTACTTGGACTACTTATTTTTGAATTTAATTAAATGAAAGCAGATAGTTTAGAAAATAAGACATGTTTACTTAATTTCGTGAAAATAAACATTAGATTCTAAGAACAAGATTTGTCGAATTTGTTAACTTCACATTATAACGATGGCCTTGGGTGTAAATATTATGATCTATCAATCCAATTTCATTTATTTGAGCATCTGTGCCATTCCGTCTTTATAATATTTACACCATAAACGCGTCCTATGAGACTTGTTCCGACTACGGGTTATCGAAACTCATACAGATGGGACACTATTTTCAACGAAAGAAGTTTAATAAATAGATTACATTTTAAGAAATGTAAATATACAACCACATCGATATTTTATTGGTTAGATTATAAAAATTGGACCACTTGTAAGAAGTCCACGCAGTAGTGTAACAATATTACAAACAAAAATCTCTACATAACAGAACTTACAGATATTAGTCAACTTTATTTTATACATACTATAGTACACGATTATTTAACATTAATATTTACCTAATATTATATTCTATACATTCTATGTGTAGTAATAATTTTCATTTTGTAATAAGTTAATAAAACTATAAAATATCCTCTTCAGTTAAAGATAGGCAATCAATAAGGCTAACGTAGGTATTGGAAACAATATTTGGTGAATTCACGGGTTTCTTTAAATACAACTCGAAGTACTAATGTAATATATATTTTTTACAAAGCACTTTGTACTTGGCATTTCATTTTGATTTTTAAATTGAATTATGAAACGTTAATTAAAAATAGCGATCACTCCTATTCATAAACTATACACATCCTTTGCTTACGAGCTGATACAATTACACATATATCACACTTCCGGGATAAATCATAATTTATCACACTTATGCGATAAACAATAAGAAAGTGTAACTTTATTTCAATTCAGTTTTTAGACTCCTTTGAATAAGTTTATTTTTAAATTTTAATCCGAGTGCTGTCACGACGGAGAACAAAGCTTATTAATAGAAATGATCCCTCATCGCCTTTACCTATAAATAAGACTAAAACAAACCAAATACCAAAGATAGCGAATTATTTGGTGGTTGTAAACACGAATATAAAATATTGGTACAAAAGAATACAAAAAAATGCTGCAATTATAATTATCACACAAATAGCTAAAACAGCTTTAACTTCATTTAATTATGATTCTTATGACACAACATAGCACTAAAATGTACTTCATATCCGTAACGATTTCTTGTTATAAAATAATTTACAAATATTCCGTAAAATTTTATTTACAACAAATCTCTATTCAATGCATTTCTAACTGTAATAAAATGTGGCCCATACAAAGGTTTCACACCGGGCGATACTTCACAACTATCTGCAACAAAAGTATACATACTTTTTGCTTTAATTTATTGTTATAATAATAAAATACATAACTGTAGATAATTTTTCTGTTGACGGAACACATGTTTACATCACCTTTTTATTGCATTAAATTTGTATAATATTACAATTTTAATTAACAACGTTTAGTATTCTCGCTTTTCACATCACAACAACGACATTACGCGATTTATCATCATTTATTTTATGATCGTCCAACAAACCGATTCGGTGGCTTGACATAATTATCTTTTCGTGATCTTCAATAACGACAAGTCAACTCATGACAAGTTGGTAACGAAAGAAATTATAAACATTGTAAATGTCTTTACATACACGTTTTGGTGTAATGTGTAATGCAATAAAATGAATTAAAACAATATATTTGGAGCTTATCCTGGCTTTTTGGCACACTGTATTTGTCGCTTGGAAGAACCAATCATAGTAATAGCTAAGAAAAACCTGCGCAGATTAAGTGCCTAAACTACGGTCGACTGTGCTTCTACCAAATTTAGAACTTTACTACATCATTCCATCGAATTCAAGAGACCAACATTTATATAGTGATTCAAATATTCCTATTGAAATTGAGTTAATCATGTGGGTTGGAATCGATTCCGAAGGTGTAATGATAACTAGGTTCTGCAACCAGGATTTTCGTACTATTGTACAATGTTACTCTAATATGAAGTCAACAATGGAAAAGTTATGATATTAAAAGCTTCTAGCAATGTTTCGTGTACTGAATTGCAATGTGCCAAGTATTTTTCTGAGACTAATCTATCAAAAAAGGAATGTTATATCAACTGTATATCGAGGCTGGCGAAAGTATTCCATATATTTTCTGTACTGCCATTTGGATGAAATAAATTTCATCTAATATGTTAATCTCGTGTATGATAACCAATTCAAATAATAATTTTGGCCTCATTATGGATGTGAAACAAAAAATACTAAGATCTAATGCATGAGTATAAAACAATATACCTAACTTGACTGATTTTTTTTCTATTTCTTAATATAACTTTCTCATATATCTCATAATCTATGAGCAGCAAAATAATTTGAATGCATTCCTAGCTTTGTTACTCTTAAGTCTAATTAGATAATCTTATGTACAATGTCTAACAATAATTGTTCAAGTATACAACTACATCACCCCGTAACCTTCATTGACGAAGTATAATCAGATTTTATCGACACGGTACGTGTATCACTGCCCGACTCACCCGCGTGTAGCGCTGCGGCCGAGCGCTCGTCAGTCCGCGCGGGACGACTCCGCGAAGCTGTCGTCCAGGTAGCTCTGAAGCACGTTCGCCGGATGGCCGATATGGGCACTTAACGAGTCGTAACTAACACTTTGTTCCACAAAATTGTTGTGCACTTGATGGGGCGGCTCCACGCGGAACTGGCCTAGGGTCCATGGGTCACTCATGTCGTTGGTTCTTCGAACGTTGCTGTCGAACGGCGACAGGTCGTTCCAAGGTTGCGGCGGCGGGGTGTTCAGAATCGGAGGAATGTTATCGACGCGCTGCGACATCTGGGGCTCCGGGTTGAACGCCGGTCCGTCCCAAACTAGAGAATCTATGCTGGAAGTGGGGGCGGTGTTCAACGTGTTGAAGCCCCACGAGCTGGGGATTTCAGGCGGGGGAACGTTCTGAATTACTTCTGGAACCTTCGAAACCGTACGTCCGTACATATCCTGAGTCCTTCCGGAGAGGTGAGGGCGCGAGGAGAGGCCGCCGTCAGGGCTGGGCAGATGGCAATCGGACCGCATGAGCGGACTGTGCGCCACGCCCGGACTCTTTTTGTTATTGTATGAGTTTTCCACGCTCGGCCTCGGGGAATAGGGGCTGTGGTGCATGCGGTCCTGTCTAGACATCGGGCTGTACTGGCCGGGCGTTTTATTGGGGTTGTTTCTGATGCCGTCACCTTTCACTCCTAAGCCGGGGTCGGGACTAGTGTGCGTGGAGGGATGGGGTGAGAACGGGGGATGGTGCTTTGGCATCGGACTAAAATTGCCGGTGTTCCAGGCGCCAGACTTTTGAAGGTCGGTTTTTACGATCTGGCTGGTATCTGGACTAGGCTGCGCAGAGTAGGGACTAGGTTGCGATGAGTAGGGACTAGGTTGAGTCGAGTAGGGGCTAGGCTGCGTGGAATATGGGCTCGGCTGTGCCGGGCTCGGTTGCGCTGAATAAGGACTTCTTTGGGACGAGAATTGATTGTCCTGTCTAGGCATTGGACTGTAGCTTCCGTAATTCCAACTGTTAGGATTTTTTATGTCTGGCTTTATGCCTATTGTTTCAGGACTAGGTTTATTTTCCAATGAAGTAGTCGGACTGCATTGCTCTATAACTCTACCATGTTTTAACCTACTTTGACTATCTAATCTGTTAAGCGGACTTGCTTCAGATTTGTGCGTTGGTGTCCTTTTAAATTGTCCTAAATTCCAAGAATGGTTGCTTTTCATTGACTCTAATTGAACATCGGGGCTATTCGGTACTTGACTATCTGGTTTTTGGACGGGGCTAAAGTGAGGACTGCCTAGATCTGTTTTCATAGATTCTGATCGGGGAGTGGAAGAGGAGTCAGGTTTAGATTGTGCAAGAGGACTTGATAGGTTCGGAGTTGACCCTCCCTTTGATGGTTTAATTTCTGACATGGAGATAAGTGGTTCAGTCATGTCTTTTGTTAAATCTGGTCTTTTACCAGATGGGGACGTCTTTGTTTCCGTTCCAGTAGATGTTTGTTTTTCAGATACATTTGTTATTGATTCAGAAATGCTTTTCGGTTCTTGGAATATGTGGAAGGAAGATTTACCTGGTGACTTCATATCTTCTTTGGTACTAGAAGACTCAGATACTTCATTCTTTGGGGACTCTTTATCAACATTTGATTTTGTTTCAGCCTCTACCTTTGTTGACTTTTCTTTTTCTTTATCTTGTTCGCTTTCTTTGGATTTTGCCTTCTGTGGATCGAAACTATCTTTAAGATCTTGTAATTCCTTGCCAGTGTAGAGGCGTTTCATGCCCCGCGGAAGAGCTCGACATGAGCTGAGATTTATAGATTCTATATGTGGGCATTTTAATAAGACTTTTTTTACCGGTTCCAGTGACACTGATGATCCACATAAGTTGAGTATCCTGAAATAAAGGAATTAGTGTGTTATAGTTTATATCGTTTTAATTATATTGATGAGTAGTAGTTGTAGTGATTACAGTGCATGTATGTTGTAAATGAGGTATTTTTGTTAAAATGGTTATTGGTGATTATAGTGGCTCATGGCGACAAGGTTGTGAGGATTTATAGTGAGTGGCAATACAGTTGGAATTATAGTTGAGATTGACGATGTAGTGATGGTTACAGTGGCCGTTGGTGCTGAAATGGTGGCCTTTCACCCTTCAGCACCAACGATATAGAGGCCATTAGCGATAATGTAGAAGTGTTCATAGAAGTTGTTCGCGATGTGGTACAGTGACCGTCGCTAAAGAGTGTGTTGTTGGTGGAAATACCGGCTGATAATCGTGTCGGTGGTGGTAGTTACCTGAGTTTGCTTGTGGGAGAGTCAGCGAGCGCGGAGACTGCGTCGTCGAGCACACGCGCGGCTGACGCCCACGACAGGTCTAGCTCTAGGAGACTGTGCGACCACTTCTCGCAGATCAGCTCTAAGCACGCGCTCTTCTGCCGGGTCACGTTGCAACCTGCAACATCGTCATTTACATTTTTAATGTATTACTTCGGAACTTATAAAATGTTTAAATGTTCATTGTAATCTGTAACGACGGCAGTTCTATTTGTCTTTCACACGTACTGTTTATTGGAATAAATGGTGAGAAAATAAAAGTCACGATTATAATGAACATATTTTAAGAAGGAATTTATTATCAGTTTCCACTTGATCTCAATTTAAGTGTGCAAAAAAAAATCAAGAGAAATCATAGAGGACTTTTTTGGTTATTTCGTCCAGGGTAAATTTATACTGACGTGAACACATGATGACGGCACACGTTAAGAGACGGCGGCGTGTTAAATTATGTATGCGACCCTCAGGACCGACAAAGCGTCGGATCGTTCAGCGAGGTGAGACGTACCGCCGAGGAAGAGGTGCTGCAGGTCCCAGGCGGGCACGCGCACGAGCCCCGAGTCGGTGAGGCGCTGCAGGCCGCGCAGGTCGAGCAGCCGCAGGCGCGTGGCGGCGCGCACCAGCCGCGCCAGCGCCTCGTCCCCCAGCCGGTACTCGCCCACCGCCACGCGCTCCGCCGCCGCCTCGCCCGCTATCGACAGCTCCTCCAGCATCGACCACCCGCCCGCCTCCATCTATGCGAACGACGATGTATATTCATTTTATTCAATGGAATAATTCAATCAATATAACTGTGGAAACTATGTTGCTTATAATAGTGGAAACTATCCAATGTATAATATTTAAGGAACATTTTGTATATATAAAGTGAATTGTTTGTTTCCCAAATAGATAAATAAATAAATAAACAAAATTCAAACGTGACTCCTGAATTTACACGGTAATTTTACATCTAAATTAATAACAATCGCCCCCTATCGACAGCTCTTTAAGTGTTAACGACCCGCCTGCTTACATCTGACGGAACAACGAGAACATACAGTAGTTTTATTCAATAATGCCACTAAAACGTTTACGGTAATATTGTATCCAATTTTACAATAAATAAACATACATGCATATGCGACATCGCAAGTAATATACGTACTACAATATAAAAAAAATAATCAAAATTCATTTTACTCGTTACGACCGTATAGCAACGAACAAAAAGAAATACACATACCTACAGATTTAGCAATAATATGGAAATAAGTCTGAAGCAAAATATCAACCTAAACTATATGAAGGAATGAAATACTAAAACTTATCATAATTATTTATACATTCTACATTATTTTTGGCTGTACAATAACCTCCGAACGCCTATGTGACTTATATAATTAAATACAGTTTATTCCTGATGTTCGTTCAGATAAATACCAAAAAACATAGTTGACTCTTCTTTAATAACATCATACACTGTATTGGTGTGACAAATGCCACGAAATAATTTAGTAACTTTTGTTCCTCAATACTGACTATCGTAAAAGAACATATTAACCATTATAGTCGTAAAGAGACGTATCGGCTATTATAAACATAATGATTATACCTGTTGAGAAGTAGTCGCCGATGCGAGCACCAATTGCGAATTGGCGGCTCTGAACACTCTCATCTTAGGGCAGCCCTTCTGCAGCGCCTCCAGCGGAATGGCGGCGGGGTGCGACGTCGCCATCGCGCCCGATATGTCCAGTACTTCGAGATTTGGACAATGCGCCTAGAAAAACGCAATAAGAAACAACAATATTAAAAAAAAAACATCAATAATTTGTATGCAACTGTGTAGAAATTGAGTTTTATAGGCCCTACAGCATGATTGAATGAGGTTAACAAAGACGAATATACAAATACACGAACTTAGATAATAAGCGTTAATTTATCGTTTTTATGTCTTATTGGCTGAGGAAACCAGATTTATTTCCATGATCTGTAACTAACTCCATGGGTACTACCTACAGCCGATTACAGGTGAGTTTTCATTCCAGATCTAAAATGGTTGCTATATGTAAGTCCACTTCCTTGTATCAAAATGCAAAAACTGCCTCACATTATAAATATTTGGAGGCGCAATGAGTTAAAGTTATTTTTAAAATGCAATAACAATTTGTTGACCCACGTGGCGGAGCGGTCACCATACTGGTCCGACACGCAGTGGGTCCCGGGTTCGATGCCAGGCCAGACAGACATCTGAATGATTTGTTTAGATTTCTGTTTTGAGTCTGGATGTTTGTGTATTAGTCTTTGTGTGTCGTGGGTGGCACCCACGACACAGGAGAAAATCCTACTGCTATGAGTGTAGAAAGCGTTCATATTTATGTTTAATAAAAATCATAGCATTGTAGGAGAACTGGCACAACTCAGGATACTCACTGCAACGGAAGCCAGGATTTGTGGCAGGGCGGAGAATTTATTGTTGGCGAGAGTCAAGTGCGTCAGCCGCTCGCCGAAGTTTTCAGCCACGCGGGCCATCGACGCCGCCGACAAGCACGTACTCGAACCGCCCGTTTCAGACTGCGGAACAAAGACATCAATGAATATCATTCTGGTTTATTATTATTTAAATCGACTAACTACTATACTCCAACTTTAATCCAAAAGTCTTTCACTTTTAATTAATTTCTTACATTTTTATGTGATGTATTTAGTAAATGGACGTGCAGTCCATCTAATGTTATGTTTGTGACCGTTGCGGTGTATGTACGCATACCGTCAAATCCAAAGTCCTATCTTCAGGTAACAATAGATGCACTGGTACTAATCGCCATTGATTAAAGTTGTTACACTTCTCTTGAACACATGTATCTTTGCACCTTTAAAAATCACACCAAAACATTATCCTACAGCTATAATGCAGAAATAGGTATTATACTAATTTCACCACTATTGAACGAGAAATATTTTTACCAACTGTAATTTAACTGATTTAAATGACTAAACCGCCGGAAGTAAGTATATCTTACTGTGATAAACATAATCGCACAGTAAGAACGAAAAGAACCGAAATTAAAATATTGACAAATTGAGTTTAACACTTGAAACTACTCTATCGTCTACTGAATTAAAAAGTGAGAAATTCGTGGTACAAAACGAAAAACATAAATGTAACGTAATGTAATTTAATAACCGTGCGGTTTTAGAAGCTCCGTAAAATGCGGAATTTAATTCGACAAAATGATGATTTTGCATTAGGTACCTTTTATTATCACCGTGCCATATGCGTCGTCAACCCATTTTTTGTCCCACTGCTGGGCACAGGTTTTCTCTCAGAATGAGAGAGTTTTAGGCCATAGTCCACCGCGCTGGCCAAGTGCGGGTTGATAGACATCACACACCTTTGAGAACTCCTTATTTCTTAGAGAATTCTCAGGTATGCAGGTTTCCACGATGCTTTCCTTCACCGTAAAGCAGTGATAATTAATTTCTAATACGCACATCATTTTAGTCCGAGTCCGAGTTTCAACCATTAGGCTATCACTGCTTCACAGGAAGTGACTATTACAAAATCAAAATACTACGAAATCGTATCATATGTATATAATGTACCGTACCGTCCCAATGAAACAGTTTCCGTTACAAACATCGTAACACAATCCTTTCTTCTCCTCACATGATGCATTTAAAGAAGTTTACTTCAAAAAACGTGTGTGTCTTATGGTCTTATATCACCTCTTGTATACAAAAATATTGTACCTGATGTAATATAATAAATCAAACGTTTATTATTTATTTAATCATTTATATATGTTTTGTAGATTGCTGTCGACATCTATGGATTCCAACGCAGAAAATCATGGACCGATAGAGAATTCACGACCACTTGTTGCATTTTTCTATATAAGCTATATAATTGTTATTGCATTTTTTATGGTAAGTTAACTGAGTATTCATCAAAATATTAATTTTTTGGAACTAAGCTTTTACGCTTCTTGTGCTAAGAGTTGAATTGTTGAAATCGTCTCGGAATCGTGTCCCCTACAAGTGACTTCTTTTTATCTATTTCTATTATTTTGTTCATGATATAATCACACTTATACGATATATGAGTGTGAATACGAGTACCGATATTCAAGCACACGAGCATCGTGCGCGGCCGGTTGTATACTGATAATGGAGTAGAGGGAACTCTATATAATTATTACACGGCAACCAATTAATAAGGATATTAAGGACATCAAGTTATATTTTTTTATAACGTTGACGTATCAAACGAGTATGCAGTCCATCTGCTGTTAAGTGGCTACTGCAGCGTAACGCCTATAATCGGTAATCAACCCCAGATAAGATCAAATTCTTACCTGAAGTTAGCCACATATGCGTGGCTACTCTTGAAAACTACGTCGGAACGCCTCAGGCCCGTATGTCTCCCTTACCACACCCTTCAGACCAGAATTTAGCATTACTTAACAATGCTTCAATATCTTTAAATCATTTTATATTGTTTAGGACAATATACAACATAACTTAATATGTATGTTGTTTCCAGGTTAACATATTCGTAGGTTTTGTCATAGTTACATTTCAAAAGGAGGGTGAACAAGAATTCAAAGATTGCGAACTTGATAAGAATCAGAGGAATTGCATCGAATTTGCCTTAAAAGCTAAACCAGTGAGAAGGTAAACCTACATTTTTAAGTCTTATCTAACATTTTTTAAGCTATTGAAGTGGCAAATGAACCTGCAGTCCACCTGATGGTAAGCGGTCACTAAACAAAATACGCTTTCTACACTCATAGCCCCACACTGGGATTTTCTCCTGTGTCGTGGGTGCTATGGACAAACAAAGACGAATACCCAAACATCCAGACCCAGAACAGAAATCTAAATTCATCATTCAGATTGTCTGGCCGGGGATCG
>DWTU01001019.1:0-14404 GCA_018251515.1 Cecropterus confusis
TGGACGCGGAAAGCTGAACGAATGCGTACGTGTCTCCATACAAAATCTTTGTTTTCTATGGACATAAGCTGAATAGACCTGAATAAGTGTGCGTAGGCCCTTAGACCTTCTGAGGAGTAGCTACACGACTGTGGCAGATTGAAAGTAATAGTTAGGTTTGGCAGCAGTCAAGGTGTTAGAACGAGCATGGTTTGACCGGGAGGAGAGCATACCTATTTCTACCGTAAAGCAAAGAAAAGTGTGATCGCCGGCTCACTTTCATACGACATAGCCTGTCTTGATGGTGGTACTGCGAGTTTATTTGGATTTCGTGAGTTATATTTATTTAGAGAGGACAAATAAATTATTATGTTTTTTTTTTTTTTTACATAAATGCATGTTTCTAGGATGTACCTACATTGATGTTTACTATGGAATAAACATCAATGTTAATTAATTAATTGTATTAATGTTTTTAGGTCGGTAATCTTCTGGCTCGGCAACTTTCTGATTGTTTAATGTTTGCTAGTATTCTTACGCGCTTTTTTGTAAAGTGAATAACTTATGTGTCTCTGTGCTATTACCCCAGAGTACTATGCCGTATTGAAGCCACGTATGCGCATGCGCATATCCGTAATAGGCAGCCTGCTGTTTGTAAATCCGTAATCTTTTTTAATTCATATAGTGCGTATGTAGGGGACAAGGGGGTAATGGGGTAACTTAAGTGAGAAATCAAATAAAAGCTTAAATTGGAATAAAATATTTATTGCACTTGGCAATTGGATTCGAAAATAATTTAGCACATATTTCAAATATAGCTTTCGTTTGAATCTCACCCACTGCACTATGCATGTCATTCATGTCTCATTGTTTCTTCCGAAACGGTTACATGCTAACTATCTATATCTCTCTTCTTCTAGTTCTTCTTCCTAAGCATCCTGGCATTTATCGTTAGTGCATGCACATCTGATGCTTGAAATACTCGTCGCATCACTCTTTCAGGATCTTTCTGCACTTTGTCTGCTTTCCTTGGTCCCTAACTTTCATTTAAAACATTTTTTGATTTGAAACATGTAAAGGCGCACGTAAGCCTGGTTGCTGGTGTAGCGATCGCCACACCGTATTAATTTTAGAGCCATCTGTTATAAGTTTCCGGAATGATTAAGTATCGAACAAAACTAAGCGGGCTGCGATGTTAGAGTGCAGAGTACTGTTTGTAGATGGCGTTATTTTCAATATGTTATATATTTAGTTCCTGATACAATCTTGTTTTTTGTGCAAATTACTTTCGCCACTTATCCTATATTTTACTTCCACGAAAAATTATATCAGCGAAGTGCAGAAACAAAATGTTATTATATCATTGAAACGCGGACGTTTACTATCACGAACTATTTAACACAATACCAGGAGGTACACAGCGGATGCAAGAAGGTGGCTTATATGTTGCTTACGTGGGCAGTTTCGTGTATATGTGGGTGACTCCCATTGCCCTGTTTTCCCGTATGTGTGTTTATACGTGCATGAACGTGTGTGCAGAGCATTCTGCAGCCAGCTGTCTCCTCACATCGTGTAGAGTTGAGGGTTATTTAACTTTAAAAGCCTCTGTGCTTATTTTATTTCTTAGCGGCGATGATAGATATGCTTGCTGCAGCAAAAGCGGCCTCGGTATTGTCTAGATATATGCAGCAGCTTAGCTTATTTCGTTAGCATATCAAGCTATATAGCTTATTTAGCATATATATAGCTTATATATAGATAATTTAAATACTAAAGAGTGCTGCATAAAAATAAAAACAAACAAAAATGTAGATGAACTTTTATCAATTAGCCAACTGAGTCGTATTATAACATATTTTCAAAAAATAATTACAGTGGCGCAATAGCGAACCGGAAGCATGATAATAACAAACAAGTGGTCATCAGAAAACACCGAATCGACCTTTATCACGAGTTTTCCGGGTGAAAGTAAAAGTGCGGCGAATCATCAGCACTTCGCAAGTCCAATAACATAAATAACACACTATCGAATGTTGACCATCTTAACGTCAATAGCAAACTATCGAAAGTTGACCGTCTTGTTACAAAGGTCTATGTTAGGACTTGTTTCACCAAATTTATTTGTCCGTGCTTAACACTAAACTTCCATTAGTTGTATAACTGATAGAGGGTACAAGACTGATTGCCTAGTGGTTTGAAAAGCAACCATTTAACCTGGGACCTAGAGTAAATTCAAGTAGGTACTATTATAAAGGCACGTACTTATCTCATTTTTGTCGAAATTATGTGTGTATTAGAACTTATAAGATAGTTTTAACTGCGAAAAAAATATCGTGACGAAACATAGACATCAAAGATATTACTGAAAAATATCTCAAAACTGTGATAAGTCTACCAAATACCCATCCGCGTTTAAGCAGCGCGGTGGACATACGGCTCTTTCACTCCGAGAGAAGATCTATGCCAAACCGTGGGAAAGTAATGGGTTGCCGACAAGTAATTTGTAAATTACTATAACAATAACAATGATATAATAGTCTATGTAGATTCTAGACACGCTAGATAGACGTATCTCTAAGCCATTATGTACTTTAAAGCTTCATAAATACTTGAGGTTATGACGACCGATAAAATACATGATTCTATAAGAATTTGCTTTCAGTTTCTGTTCAAGATTTATTCTGCACTTCCAAAATTACTTGATTTATTCGCACTCGATTAAAATACTTATGGGTCATACACATTTCAGTGTTATATTTATATAGCATATACAATAAAAGAAAATAAAACCAAATTTAGCCCTAAATTTTATCATGCTCATCCATCTGATATATATGGATTATTAAAATATCAAAATAAAACATAATAGCAGAGAAAAAAAAACAAATGTCATAAATTGTCCTCTCCTGTGGACTGTTCACTTTCGTAGTTCATAACTTTAAAAATACTCAACACATTGTGTTATGCATTTATCATCATAAATACGTATTTTATGAATGTAGAATATACTTAAGACGAATTATATTTGATGATTTCCTAAACGTACATTTAACTTTTACTACAATTTCAAATACACTAGCCGTTACACGTATATGCATCTTTTCTGTGGCACAAAAAATCAGCAGGTTTTAAATTTCTACTAAACGTACTATAAATGAAATATTTTTTACATTGGTAACATTAGATAGCTGTCCCTTTTCTGCGCTCGTTGCGTATGGTGGATCTGCACTGTTGCGTTACAATATTTTAAATTTGCTAATAAACATATTTTGTAAAAGATCAATGATACTTTTCTGTTCCGAGTGTTTCTAGGTAAGTAAATGTTTATTCTTTTAGTAATTATACTGACGCGATGTCTCGTAAGGAGAATTGTGAAAATCTGGCTTACCATTTTTCTAACCTTAAAAACGAAAAAACATTGTTGAGTTAAGCTTGAAATATCATTTCTGCGGACATCTCTCCTGTTTCCAAATACGTCCACAGGAAAGACGTATGTCCACACGAAATACTATTTGCATGGTTTTTTATGTTAATTGTTTTCATTATGCCTGAAATTTTATTGTCATAAATATATATTATAAGCACGTGCATGTTAGGTACTAGTTTTACTACAGTTTTTTTTTCGAGCCACATTAAAATATTTATAGTAAAATGCGTATGTTCCTGGATTTTAGTTATGTAACTTGTTAGGGCAGGTAGAGACTAATTTTGTAAATTGCATTAAAAAAGGTGTCCAGAATTGTCAAGCTTCAGAAAGTAATAGCTTATGTAACAAAACAACCTTGCTTGCTTGTTACAGTTACAATGCCTCGTTCTAGTGTACAACTAATCGATGAAGAGAAGAAGAAACGAAGACGTGAGCAAAAGAAATTGAGCATGCGTAGAACCAGAGCTAAACTAGATGCGGTCGCTATAGAAGAAAGACGTAGAAAAGATAGAGAACGATATCACCGAAAGAAACAAGACGGTTTATTAAAGACGATTAAAGACTTTACACCCAGACAGCAGAGACATATACGAAAAACCTGGCGTGAAAAAGCTAGGTTAAGGCGCGAGATGGAAAGAATAAGAAAGCGTGCCATGAATATTTTGGATAAGAATACACCAACCACTTCATCTTCCGCATCTCCTGCATCATCTTCTAGAATCTCCGTAGGAATAACCACACGTCAACAAAATCGACGACACCTAAAGGCTCAAAATGATATTTTATTAAATAGATTGAAAATATTAAAGCGACGTCTGGCAAGCTACAGAATGCGGTTACTAAGACTCAGGAAAAAAAGAAAAATAGAAGAAGAAGACAGTAACATTACAATAAGTCTAAAAAAAAAGATATGTAATTTTTTAAATGATGACGAAAATAGTCGATTAACAGCCGGAAAGAAAGAGACTATCACACGAAAAAAAGTAAAAAAGCAAATTCGTCTTTTAAATGATACACTTCTTAATCTTCACAAAAAGTTTAATAGTACAACTGGTTTGAGTATTTCTTATGAAACTTTCCGCCGATGTCGTCCTTTTTGGATAATATTTCCAAAAGTAGCATCGAGAAATACTTGTTTATGCTCTATACATACTAATATTGATTTTATTGTATGTGCCTTACATCAAGCTAAAGTGACAACATATCGCTCCGCCACTGATTTAATAAAATCCCTCTGTTGTACTCTTAATACACGCTGCTTAGAGCGGAAATGCAAAGATTGTGTGCAAAGATCGCCAAACTTTAATATCTTCAATAGTACTGACACAATAATTTACCAAAGATGGGTTACGAAGATGTTTAGAGAAGTGGTTAAAGGCAATGAAAAATTTTGTAAAAGAACAATTAAAGAGCGTGTGAAGACAACTCAGCAATTGTTGGTCAATATTTTGAAAAAAGACTTGCCTAAATTTATGCAACATGTTGCTAATATTATTAATCAACATAAAGCCATAAGGTACATAAAACAAAATCTTACACCAGCAGATGGTTTGCTACACATCGACTTTTCAGAAAATTATCGTTGTAAATATGGATCAGAAATTCAATCAGCCCATTTCGGTGGGTCCAAATCACAGCTTTCTTTACACACATGCGTCTACTACTATGTCGATTATCAGCCGCCACATAATATTGTTAAGACTAACTCTATCTGTTCCGTTTCTACAAATTTGAGACATGATCCTGTACTTGTATGTGCACATTTGACCCCTGCTTTAGAAAAAATTAAACTACTGTCTCCGGATTTAAAAACGTTACACATTCTAAGCGATGGACCTATCACACAATACCGAAACAAGACCATGTTTCATATGCTGGTTAATTACCTAAGTAAAATTGCTAATGTGGAAACCATCGTATGGCATTTTAGTGAAGCAGGTCACGGAAAAGGCGCACCTGATGGTGTAGGAGGTTGTGTGAAACGAACATGTGATAATACTGTAGCAAATGGAAGAGACATTTCTGATATTGACAAATTAATAAGCTGCTTGAAAGAGAATTGTAAAGGCATTGATATCATTCATGTTGAAGAAACCCACATTCCTAAGATACAGAAAATAGCAAATGCAAACAAGTGTAGGCCATTTAAAGGTACCTTCAAAATACATCAAATTACATGGAGTGCAATTGAACCTACCGTACTTCACGTTAGGAGACTAAGCTGTATTTCCTGCGCAGCTTATGTTGTTTGTCCGCATTTTGAGATAGGTCAGATACAGATAGCGTGCATCTCAGACTCTTTAGACATTTCATTCGAATCACCAAATTCAAGCGTATCGTCGGATATCGTTGTACCTAGCCCAGTGTCGTCCCAACGAACTGAATCTGCATCTACTGTTTCTGGACCGAGTCTTTCACCTTTTTTGTATACACCGTCACCAAATCAATCAGAGAATGTAACGCCTCAGCCACCTATTCCAAAAAAAAGGATTCTTTTAGAGCATAACTCTTCCGATGACTCGATTACACCACCTAAGAAATCTAGAATACAATCAATGTACTTCGATTTAAGCGATGAAAGTGACGAAGAAAATATTTTTTAATTATTTTTTATTTTTACATGATTAATATTACTTTTGAATTATTCATGTTATAAACATCAATATAAAAAAATTACAATATAGTTAGCTTAATTCTATTATGTGACTAACGTACATACAATTAAAAATGTGTAGATCACACTAGTATTTCTCAGTAGGCATGGTTTGATGCATGTATAGTTTTATTTTTCTAAATCTGTTGAATTTTGACATTTATTTTATTAGTTTTTTTTACTTTTCGTTATAATATTGATTTGATATACCAAACAAGGATATCGTTCACCAAGATTATTATTAAAAAGAGCAATAACTAAATAAATAAAAGTATTTTTTGATTCTTTAAACTTTTCTGTAGAATGGTGTCTTTTCTGTGGGCATCGAAAAAATTATATACCGAATATCTTTGTCAGAAATGAATAACGATCTGGTTTCTCATTTTTTCTGTATTACATTGATTTATAAGAAATAAATGAGGCCGATTTTAAAGAAATACAACACTTTTTTTTTTTTTTAATTTTCGCAACCCGTTTTGTGTATGACCCTTATACTAGTAATAGTATAGAGTTTTTAAACTAAGTAATTCCTGCATTGTAACCATTCATAGATTTTGCCTGTAAGAAAAAATAATTAAATAAGATATGCATGAAATATAAAATCATCCTGTTGGATAACGTTAGGAAGCATAAATATTGTAAATAATTTATACTTGCTTATCAGGATTTAATAGTAGTACCTACCTACAAAAATTCACGATGAATATTTGGTTATTATGGTATTACTATAGAAACCAATAGAAATACTTCAGAAAATCTACTTATAAAAACATGTAAACACACAGCATATTAAATTACACTAATAATATATTAGGAAAAGGGATTTCACAACATCGAGTACCTATATAAAAGATCAGGTATCAATTCGTGATTGTAACCTAGTATGGAATAGCTTACGTCTGATATAGATTTCAGACGATGTATTAAAGTTACCTCGAAATCGATAAATTGGTAGCTGGCTTTGATTATCTCAAGGCTCTTTAAAGTAACATATCATATCTAGCATTCTTATCTTAAATGATAATGTTATGGAGATCTTAAATACATCAACGCATAGATAATAAAAACCTAAAGACGTCATAGACCATTCCAGAGATAGAAGAATACTAATCCTTTTATACGAAAGTCATAATTTTAATGCGACCTATGCTACTTGACAATATGCAACTAAACAGAGCAAACGTGTCTTTAGAATTGTCAAAACTTTTTTTTTATTATATAAGCTAAAAAGTAAAAAAACGGAGATACCGTAGTTATTAAGAATTCATTATAACTAGACCTTTCTAATTATTTTCAACTCTTTATCTTTGATGAATTATGCTGTCAGTAACATAGCATATTCACCAATTTGTAAATTGAAACGATCGTGATGCTATAAAGGACTGCGATCTCCGCTGCGTTCGTGAAGGACGATCGAGTTCTTGCTCCACTTTGCGATGATCCGTCGACTCAATCAGTACGTACATAGAGTACTTTTACTATAGGCTCAAGTCTACCCACTGGCGTCATCAACAGTAAAGTTCATATAAGCAACATGGTCATAACAGTTAAAGCAATCTAGAATCTAGAATAGTATATTTATATTCACCCGATGACTTACACAAGTGGTGGCCGTCTGAGTTCTCGGGAGTAAAAACGTGTGGAACATAACTTTAAATTGCAATAAAGTAGATCGACTTTACTATAATAAAGGCAATGTTACATATTTCTTTTATTTAATACGGTATTTTTTGTTTTGTTTTTTGACGAATTGCTCCACGATATTTATAGGTACATGTCATTGTGACGTACAGATACGCAGAACTTTATTTTTTATTATATTTATGGATAAAAACAAAATTTGACAACAACACTAACATGAGACGTTTCTTAGCCACATGAAATTTACAACTGGTTACGAAAACTTACAGCCAAACAGAGCTTTTAAGGAAAATCAACACATGTCATGAAGAATGTCGATTTAAGTAGAGTTGATACGTGGATCTACTTGATTATCTTAACAGTAAAGAAGTTCGATAAAGCAATTTCAAGTTAAAGTTCAACCAAATATTTATCGCTGTCACTGCATATAAAATGTTATGGATAGGTACATTAATAAATTGTCATTCAGTGCCGGATACAGGATTTTAATTTAGGAGGGGCTTGACCTGCCGAGAGTAGGCTTTATCAATTAATTTAGGACAATCTGTCTTCCATACGAATATGTCAGCGGAAAAAAGTCATTTTATGAAGAGAAGTATAAGTATGCAGCCTCTGAAAAGATCTCAACTTACATAAGTTAAGAGACAATATTTCATGTTTATGTCATGATATATTTTTGTCAAAAAAGAAGACAAAGCAAAGAATATCATTAGTGAGTAAGTACGCAACTATCATAGCCACAGCCCACACTACGTCAGTGATAAATAGTGGACAAGAATCAGCGCTGAACACGTAATCAGCTATGCTCATTTTGTCTTCCCTTTTTTTTCTCGGAGAAATCCTAATGGATCCTCTTGTCTTCCCTGTGTTAACTACCAAAACATATCTTTGCGATAGAGCAACATAACTCTGGTGTGCTGCCACTAGTGATTGCATTATAGCTCCGTTACGGCATAGTAGATTTACTATGGTTACGGTCAGTATCAACTACACTGCAGATTCGAACTGCATATTTTGATCTGTGGATAAAGCCACAACCATGCATTTTCATTCAAATTTGCGCCCGCCCACGTAGTTATCGTTGTAATGTGGTTGTTGTATGATGTCTTCGTATACATATGGATAGACACATATCTCTCATTATACGTAACTGGCACATTCATACGGAGCTCTTGTATGTCACTTCATAAAATGGGCCAAGTTCGCTCTTACAAAATTATCATCATGTTTTGCTACAGTAATTACCTAAAGTTGGCGGCATCTTGACCTTAATGTATTTTTGTCAGAAAGATGGAGGACCTCAATATTATTTCATCGCTAACGAAGCGTCGCTGATTTACTGGATAGGTACGTGAATATGTAAAATGAAATAGTTAAACACATTATTAGGATTGTAGGTTGATACACGTACTTTGAAGGTTTCGTAATTCTCCTTACTATTACTAGACACATCAACAGAGTATCTGAGATATCCTTGCGCTTAAGTCACACCACAAATAAATATTATTGAATTAAGACTTGAGATTCATCGTCAGAATCAATAAGTAAAATTTACAGACAGTTCAGTATCGTTATTTTGCGTTACTAAAACCTATATCACATCTAAAGTATAAACATTGTGTTGTTGTAAATTCGCTGAATTTAGGTATTATTTCAATTAGAAAAAGTTACATGCATGTCTCACACATTGACGTGAACTTATTAGCACCTTTCTATAAACAACGACCTATTGCAAAACAATGACAAATAAGTTCTACTTACTATGTAACTGTAGTTAATGTAGTGCTTAATAACTTTGCGGTTATAATATAACTCAACGATGAATGTAATGTTTCCTTGATGAAATTAAATTTCTTTTTTACCTGCGTCAGTAGGAGGGTAATGTTTTAAAATCACATGTATGTAGGTATGTCCAATTCATTGGCACGAGCTACAGCCCTAACGGATTGTGACATATGACATATCATTGGAAGCGTTTCAGTTTGCAGAGTGATATAGGCTACATAATTTTTAGAAATGGCAATAAATTTATAAATAAGAAAATAACCGACTGCCAATTGAAGTTTTAGCAGTTGGTTCTTTTTTTATAAAAATTTAGAAGTAGAAATAAGCATGTCATCTGATAGTCAGTGGCCACAGATGCCTAAAGAGTTGTTCACAGATAACGACTTATAAGGTAAAGAGTGATATATACGGTCGGCCACAGATGCGTTGCAAATCCTGAGGAATATGTTAGGACGCGTCGAATAAGCATTTCGCCCTTAACACACCGAACCGTAAGGGACAACAGGGTGTAGCGGTGGAACCTCAAAATTTGAATCTCAAATATTTATTATTATATTATTTTATAGCCGCGAGTGTCCTTGATAAGTCCCGTGATTCGTGACCGTTGTAAAGCTGACATGACAAAGACAAACTCGTGACAAATTCTCATCACTGCTGTTTGTACGCAATACGTTCTTTAAGATGGTGCTTTACCGATAAATGGTTCTCGCGATCGAGAGTGAAATTTTGTAATACTGAACCATAGTAAACGGCCCGTGGATCGATAATTAGAAGCTGCTCTGAATAAAGTCACGTTTTAGGGAGTCGTGTATTATAATTTGTAACGGCCGTTTTGACAACTGATTGATATCTAGATTGATATACTTATAAGACACGTATTTCGCTCTTAGGTGTGTGTCGTATTTCGCTCATGTATGCTTTCGCTCATATGTAGCTCTAAAATAGGCAGTTTTGAGGGTCTGACCAAATTCTAACACGAAAAATATTTTTCCCGGGTTCTAGTTAAGTCCCAATAGTACTATGTTAAGTCCCAATAGATTCCTTACTCGTAGCTAACGGCCAGTCTATTTGTGACTGTAAGGGAAGCCGGTCTTCGGCTGTGGAGTTAAAGTATGTATGAAACAAATACAGGTCGGGCGCAAATAATAGTTCTATGAATAAATATATGTATACAGAAAAAATATCTAAACATATAAATAAAATTGAAGTGTCTGTTTGTAATATCAAAATTACAACTTTTTACCAAATGCATATGTTATAAAGATACTGAGATTTTTAACTTTACAGGAAACTTTACTTTGCTACAGGAAATAACAGCATTATCAAGTTTTATCAGTGGTAACTGCCAACTTAATGTGCCTATTTATTTTTGAAATCAGATGCGATCTCCCTATTACAATTGCCTGAGACTTACTAATATTTAATTTTAGGCCAAATGTTTCCCACCAAATCGAATACACTGCAAGTCCGCATTGATAATCTTGATGGCGTTGTGCAAATTGCTCAAGATGGCAAAGTCATAAATTTGTAAATCATCTGCATATTGGTGGTAGAAAGAAGTAAGTTGAAAACTAATGGGATTTATGAAGATAGTAAAAAGAAGTGGATACAACACGCCATCTTGCGGTGCACCGGCAGTTGTACTTAACCAATTAGAGATTTTATCGTCAATATGAATAATGTGAATTTCCGAACCTTTGGCTTCGGCTAAAACTTCGACCGTAGGCGAAGTCGAAGCCGAAGCTTCATCAGTCACTACTCTAAACATATTTTCCACGTTTATGGTTCTAAACGTACAACAGCTATGAAAATAATTGTAAAATTGAAAATAAATACAATGCGTTTTTTTTCGAAATTACAAATGGAGAAGGATGTTGATACGCCTCTTAGTGCTATAAATTTTAGTAAACTTTACTTCGTAGGAGGCTAAATACGGGACTTTTTCACCGAATGTGTTTCACTATACACCCGGTGCTATTCCATAATTATTCCCTAAGAAAGTTTTCCGGCCCTGTTCTGGTAATTTCTGCGCCCTTCCAGGGTCTGTGTTCTGTACCTGGGCACTACTGGTACTCGCCCAATTACCACTGCAGTGAAATAAGCCAAATTATTATATCAGGATTATATAGTCATTGTGAACCAAACTTACAAAATAAAAAACTTTTCAAATATAGTGTTGATTACAATCAATTGTAATTACGTAATGGAATCAAGCGTGATGGCTTTTCGAGCTTAAGTTAATATTGTTCGTGATTAATTAATCTATATTTCGACGGAACATCATAATCTTAGTTGATGTAAGCACCGAATCCTCTTTGTTGTATTATAGTGTTACCATTGTAATAATGATTGTACTTCACCTTGGTTTAATGTTCAACACACATGGTTCCATTAGCTGGATCTCAATCGTTAAGACAACTATTTGTTATGTCTACTGCTGTCTCCAGCAAGGTCATGGCCTGGTACGTTTAGAATACTTACTACTTTAACTCTATCGTTCGTATTGTTTAATATTTTTTATCAAAAGTTGTCTATATTGTCAAATCACCGGACGAGATCTTTTTAAATTATAGGCAGAAACAGGCACCTTTGGCAGGATGATTGTTATTTGTATGGATTTATATTATTTAATTTAGATTAGTATTTATAAGCATTATTGTATTTAGGTAGGTACTAGTAATAACTTGCGACTTCGCGTACATATTACATATTTATAGACGGAGATATTTATAAGTTATTACCTGCAACTAGTTCTTTTACCAATAGACACCATGCCTGGCAAACGTTTTAGAGACCGCAGTGGGTGTTAACGTTACACGGGAAGACGCTGCCACCCATCTCCTGCATTTTGGCCCGTAGTCGCTTATTATTGGGCATTTTATCTAAATAGATATCGAATTATAAAGTTTTTTATTAAAATTAACGAAATATTAACTAATAATTTTAACAATGAAATGAATAAAAAACATAACTTAATTGTAAAAAGAAAGAAATTGCCAAATAATTAAGCATTTAGTCCCCACGGTCCTATAGGTTCAACGCCAAATGCCAAAAATATGTATCCTTAATTAAGTCTCCATATTTCAGCATCGGTCGCCACGGCACCGGATTTCCTAGAAGAGATATTAATATGAGAAGGTGCCAGTGTGTCAACGCAAATAACCCTCCACTCAAAACGCCTCCCATTCTCCCAAGTAATAAGTGTTAATCCGCCTATATTCAAATATTTTGTAGATGTTATATCAGGGCGATTGACCATGAAGACATTTTTTTTGGCGCAGATCTGTTATATGTGCTTCAGATCGGCCACAATCTAAACGCGTAGTGTGATAATCGCCTAATGCAGGGGTCTGTAATCTTTAGAGTCAGAAGAGTCAAAAATTACAGTTTCAAAATTACAATGTTTCTAATGAACCACAATTTTTTTACCTACAATAAATAGATTATCTATATTATTTTATTATTTTATTGCGTATGAAGCTAAAGAGCCGCAGCATCACATCCAAAGAGCCGCATGTGGCTCGCGAGCCGCAGGGTGCCGACCCCTGGCCTAATGCAATGGTTTCTCATAAAATTTGCACAGAAGTAACAAACATAATTATTACTTCTGCGCAAGTTTTATGTGTAAACATTATTGTAATAGATTTTATGTAATTATTTGGCTCATAAATATATTTCGGCAAGATTTATCATTCGTAGACATATTCATAAAATATTCAAATACTAAGTATAAAGCGTATGTACAAAGCTCAAATTGAAATGACAATGAGAAGCTACATAGGAATTATATAGAATTATGAGTGCCTAATAAATAAAGGTTAATTACGAATAGATAAATTACGGTAGAATACCACCGAATATAATTATTGCCACTATACTAGTTAGGTACAATATGTACCTACCTCCCGATGTGTACGTCGTGCCTATACCTATTTCAACAACGAAACGAATTATGTAGTAGTTATGCATCCGTCACATACATATTCTTTCTAGTCAAACCTTTCATGAAAATTACAGTGCCTTAGTATTCCATAATAGTAAAAACCCTCTCAAATTGGGTTCTAGTAGTTATTAAATAAAGATAAAAAAATAGGAACGCTGGATGCAATTAAGTAATTTGTTTAAACCTGAGGTTTCTTTATAGCTACTATACCATAGACTTGTCTTCAAGTATTATGTAAAGGACGTATTTATGCACTTAGGTCTCTAAAACCCTCAAAGTAATATCACATAGGTTATAATAAATTAACCTCTACTAGGATATGAACATAGTTTCTAACAGGTTTCAGCGAAAGTTACTGTATGCTGACTCGAATCGATATTATACATAGTTAAGGGTCAAGTTCCTCTCAGGTGATCCGTCCGTTCACCGTCACATTTCGCCACTCCGTAAGTATTCAGAATTCATTTGAATCGGAGACGACACGAGACTACACGTTATTGTGTTGCAACCGTCCTGCGTGGGAACTGCAATATGTCCGAACATATTAGAACCCAATGTGGTTAAAAAAGGTGCAAATGTATCTATTATTTTGCGTATTACAGGTTTTGTTTAATTCGTATTAACGTGTGGGCGAAACGGGATCAAGGTTAACACTCAAAGTGACGGATTCCAGAATAAAACTTTTTATTGAATCAGTAAGAATATTTAAAAGATAACCGTTTTCTTTAACAACAACTCACCTATTTCTGCTTTATAGCAACAGTATCATGTAGGTACTGCTTTGGTTTAGAAGTATCTGGAATGCAGTGCCGGATCTAGGTGGGGCAAAGCCGGGGCCTATACTCCTGGCGGCAAGTTCAGAGGGCGGCAACTACAAACGGCAAATTTTGCAAACGGTATGGTAAAAATGAATTTGAGGGCGGGGGCGGAATTTTTGTTTTTCCCCCCATTAAAAAAATGAAGATCCGGGGCTGCT
>DWTU01001020.1:0-14398 GCA_018251515.1 Cecropterus confusis
TATCGACAAGGAGTCCAGCACTCATAGAACGAGTTTCGTTTCTTCAAGATGATTGTCGCTTACGTCTTCTCCATACATTGTAATTTATAGTGCAACTTACGGTCGAAAACGAAAACTGAAACGTGCAATGTACTTTGCAATGTATATGCGCAAAACGTAAACGGTGATCGTTTTGAAGCAAAGTAATAAACTCATACTAAGAGCGAATGACCGTTGATCAAAGGTGTCCTACCTAAGATCAATGATCGAGGTATAAGTGTCTTCACACCTCAACAACACGACGACGACAACGACGTGGGCTGGTTCAAATTTATATAAAAGTGCAGTTTTATTTACACGTCGAAATTAATGCACACGATACTGACTGGATCAAAACAGCAAGTGCCACAAGGGACAACGTATGTATCCCGCAACACTATAGCAAAGACACGTTTTTTATAGTTTTGAAGGTAGAACGAATATAGTTCGACCTAGGAGGTACCACCGCCACACCTAGCGCGAAGCAGTGCCTGTGTGACGGTGGATGGGTTTGATTGCCGGCGCACCTTCATATGAGGCGATTATATTAGTCGTCGGCAGCACCAACGCATCTGTGATTGATTTCAGATAGAACCCCTATTCTGTATGAAACTGCTTACAGATGTTCATGGGTGGCAGTGGCCACTTCATCAGGTGAACTACATACTCGTGTGCTACTTCAATCTTATAGGAAAAAAAGTTACCACATCGTAACCACAATGTAACCGCTAGCCGACTTTTGTCGCTGCCCTGTGGTGTGGATATTATTTTGTGGATTTGGATGTGAATATTATTATATTGTGGTGTGGATCTTAGGAAAGACAGTCTCAATGCAATAACTGTCAAATTATCTGAGAATTTTACGACGTATTATTTTTAACTTACATACCTATAATTTTATTTGAATAACAAAATATATTTATATTACCAGATTGTGTTCGCGATGCCGTACGATAACCCAATCCCTGGTTACAACAACAATGTTGTCAACACCCTACGACTTTGGTCTGCCAAGAGCCCAATCGATTTCAACTTGAAATTCTGTGAGTATTCTATACTTTTGTTTTTATATATGTATATATTAGTTTTTGTAACAGACATAAAGTGTAATGGCAAAATTTATTTCAGTTAACTCCGGTGATTACATTCAAGCTGTATTGGATCGTAACGTTGCTGAAAATATTTCAAGGGTACTTTACCCTAATGACAACTTCTTCGAAGGCAAGGAGTTACGTCTCCGACAAGAATATTTCATGTGCGCGGCTACTTTGCAAGATATTATTAGGAGATACAAGTCATCTAAATTTGGATGCCGTGAAGCCGTTAGGACTTCATTTGATAGCCTTCCTGACAAAGTTGCTATTCAACTCAATGATACTCACCCATCTTTGGCTATTCCTGAGTTATTGAGAATCTTGCTTGACATCGAGAAACTCCCATATGATGAAGCTTGGAATCTCGTCGTCAAATGCTGTGCCTACACCAATCACACCGTTTTACCCGAAGCTTTGGAGAGGTGGCCGTGCTCCATGCTGGAAAATGTTCTTCCCAGACATATGCAGCTGATATATCACATTAATTTCTTGCATCTTCAAGAAGTTCAAAAACGTTGGCCTAATGACTTGGACCGCATGCGTCGTATGTCACTCATCGAGGAGGAAGGGGAGAAACGTGTCAACATGGCTAACCTCTGCGTGGTCGGCTCGCACGCCGTCAATGGTGTGGCCGCTATTCACTCTGATATCCTCAAAGCCACCGTTTTTCGTGATTTCTACGAAATGTGGCCGGACAAATTCCAGAACAAGACCAACGGAATAACCCCACGTCGTTGGCTGCTTCTTTGCAATCCTGGTCTCTCGGACCTCATTTGCGACAAGATCGGAGACGAATGGACCGCACACTTGGAGAAACTGCAGGGTCTAAAGCGCTGGGCAAAGGACCCTACATTCCAGCGTGCTGTGATGAAGGTGAAGCAGGAGAACAAGTTCAAACTGGCAGCATTGATCGAAAGGGACACCGGGGTGAAGATTAATCCCGCTTCGATGTTCGACGTGCAAGTTAAGCGCATTCACGAGTACAAGAGGCAGCTGTTGAACATTCTGCACGTGATCACGCTGTACAATCGCATCAAGCGTGACCCCTCAGCCCCGATGACTCCCCGAACCGTAATGATCGGGGGCAAGGCGGCGCCCGGATACTACGTCGCCAAGCAGATGATTGCGCTGGCGTGTGCTGTCGGCAACACCGTAAGTTGTTCCTCGTTTACATTATTTTACATACATTAAAAACACATACACACACATACATACAATCGCGCCACATACACAAAAGTTATTGCTTGTCGAAGAAATAAGCGCCAACGCATAGGCACACAGTACCATTTTAAAAGAATTTTATTTCCAGTGAGTGAATTTTTGAAATAGAATATGACTAAATCTGCATAATTGGTTAATTGCCGAGTCTTATGATATGTCAAGTATTATCCTTGTTATAATAATAATCATGCAATAAAGTAGATGACGGAATGCGAACACTTCGCTAATGATTTTAGTTAAGACATTGTTTTGGTATATGTTCGCGAAACAAAATACTCTGGTTCTTAGTATGTGGTTGTTTAACCCACTCATACCAGTTGTAATGTGTGACTTTACGTAACCTGCATTTTAGGTGAACAATGACCCGGATGTCGGCGATAAGCTGAAGTTGATATTCTTGGAGAATTACCGCGTGACTTTGGCTGAGCGTATAATGCCAGCAGCGGATCTCAGCGAGCAGATATCGACCGCGGGCACAGAGGCTTCTGGCACCGGCAATATGAAGTTCATGTTGAACGGGGCGCTAACCATTGGAACTATGGACGGAGCGAACGTTGAAATGGCGGAGGAAGCCGGCGAACATAATCTGTTCATATTCGGAATGCGCGTTGCCGACGTGGAGGCGTTGCAAAAACGCGGGTAAGTTTTTACCACCGACATTCTGTTTTTCACTTAATTCGCTGTTACCGAACTCAATGAAACCTTTTCGATTCCATTTTTGATATATTTTTTTAGTTCGTTTTTGCCACGGACGTTCAAGCTGTGGAATAAACTTCCTCTTAAGGTATTCCTAGAGTGCCTTTACATGAGGTTATCCGAAAATGGTTCGAAAAGAATCCCTTTCGTGTTGCAAACGTCCATCTAGTAGCCCTGCCGTCTATCGTTAGGTTTAAGTAAATTAAAAACAAACAGAACTCTGAAACGGAGTTTTAACAACCAGATACAACGCGTACGAGTACTACGAGCGTAACCCGGAGCTGAGACAGTGCATCGAGCAGATCCGCAGCGGGTTCTTCTCGGCGGGCGACCCGGGCCGCTTCGCGCACATCGCCGACGTGCTGCTGCAGCACGACCGCTTCCTGCACCTCGCGGACTACGACGCGTACATCGCCGCTCAGGAGAAGGTCTCCGAGGTCTACCAGGTGAGTTTCGCGCAGTAGTAATAATGAGTTTTGCAAATAGAAATCTCCAACCGGGTTGAGGCTACAGGAGCGACCATGCTGCAGTGTTAGCTCGGAGATCGAATGTGCAAGTGTTGAGAAAACTTCGATACCACGTTGAAGAATTATTTTCTTCCATCTCTTGAAGAGGTGCGACAAGCTGTACAAGAGTACTAGCATCATTGAGCAGTGATTTCTTCTCTGCTGAGAGAAGATATCTTCTCGAACATCCGTACATACCCCTCACTCTTATCGCGATACGCCAGTTACGATGTCGTCCAGAGATTAAATGTAATATCGTAGTTGAAAAGACAAAAGCTGGCTTTGCTGTATCGAAATGGTGATGAATGGTATTTAAATTGGAATACTTCCCTCTGATGGTGCGTATATCCGCGGTAAGTGTGGAGAGGGCTACGTTGTAACATACTATATCTATATGCTGTCTGTCTGTATGTATGGGAAGGAACTAGAATTTATTTGCATTGCTCCGACAATGCCTCTCGGGATAAAGCGTAGGTTTTCGCATAATTACTGAGCTGATATGGGATGCTGACCGGCGGACCTATCTGAAGGAAGCATGTCAGCATCCTCCGGAAAGGACCGTGGTACCTCCCGTGCACGAATACCTGGTTCCACACCTTTGAAACTTATTGTTAGTCCGACATTTATCATTACTTACCAAAAATTGGCCCTTATAAGCGGGACAATCCTATATCGTAAATATAGTTTTAGCCTGTATATTAAACAAGTTCTTTAAAACAAGGTAACCACAGTCTAGGTGGTAAGAATTAAGTGAAGTTGGATTAATGCATTCATGTCGCTTCAAAATAATAGTAATTTAATCGGCATAGGAATAAAAGGTCATGATAATATTTTTTTGTGTTTTAAGTAGTGTCCGACCGAAGGTAGATTTTTCCCGAAGCCTAAGCCGATTGTTCGGCTATGGCCACAACCGTCGGCCGAAGCCGAAGGTTGGACAACCATAAGATATGCAGTTCTAAATGGGCTATAACTGATTTATTTTTAAACAATTTTTTATTTTTGTACATAATGGTCTATGTTGATTGGATATAAATCACGTCTAGAGCTGATTAATATTTATTTGCTACTTTTCTAAAATAACAGTTCAAGTAATGTGAACTTCATACACAACTGGCGACGCAAGCCTACAATGGAGTTTTCAGTTACCCTATCGCTTCACCATCTCCATCGCAGTATCATGTTTTCTTTATAGTTCGTTCAATTTAAGCACTTGCCAGAACCTTCGGTTTCGGCCCCTTTTGGCTGAAGCCGAAGGTTTTGCCGAAGGTGTTTTTTCAGCTGAATGTGGTCGAAGCCGAATCTTCGGTCGGACACTAATTTTAAGTACAATCATTTGATTTTTTTTTTCATTTTGTTGACTGTACCGTTTTTTTTACGCAGAACCCGTCGAAGTGGGCGGAAATGGTTATCGAGAACATCGCTTCGTCCGGAAAATTCTCGTCTGATCGCACCATCGCGGAGTACGCGCGCGAGATCTGGGGCGTCGAGCCCTCCTGGGAGAAGCTCCCCGCCCCCCATGAGGCCGTCTAGGCAGTCTAGATGACTGCGATACCGCCCGGAACACCACCCGCGACATCGCCGCGACATTGCAAGGTGGTCCAACGCATATGGTTTGACCGGCGAGGTACTAACGCCACACCTATATCTAGCGTAAAGCAGCTCTTGTGTTTCGGTGGAAAAATGTGGTTGCCGGCACACTTTTATATTAGGCGACCATCAGGTCGTAGGGAGTAGCAACGCATCTGTGGCTGACTTCAGATAACACCCTTGTTCCGTATGAAGTTGCATACAGGTGTCCACGGGCGGCAGTAACCACTTACCATCACTCAACATCTTATAAAAATAAACGGTCGTACGTCTTTATCCGATTATAATACTCTTTTCAATTTGATATGCGGCTTTAATTTTTTATTTGTCTCGTGGTAATGTCAATTTGTCAATGGTAGTTGGTCCTATTTTATTAGTAATAAGCACAAAAGTTTGTAGTCTTATTGAGTATATAATGAAAACTAGTTTAGCTAAAATAAAAATGTAAAATTATTTTAATGCAATTGATTATATTGTTTGATTGGAAAAGTAATAACTCATTGTGAATTTGCTATCGTTGTTTATAAATAAATATGGCAAAAATAAAAAACAACAATTTGAAACATCAAAGGTTGCTCCCACCTTATATTAAAAATATCATTATTTTATTAAAATAAGCTACGGTTTTGTTATTAATAACAAATAATGGTAAGCATCACATTAAAAATAAATAATCAATTAATAGGTGCTTTTCGCCGTTTACGAAAAATGTTTAACTTAATCTCCATAACCAATAAATTTCGCGTAACTAAAAATAACTTTTATGCGTATTAACTTAATACATTTGCTTGCAAGGAGTGTGTCAATTATTCCTCGTTAATTTAAAAGTCAAACAATTTGAACAGTTTAATTGACATTTTGTTAAATATGATGCTGTGAAGGTACTTTATACGTCCTTGATATTGACTAACTCTTGCCTATTTTTGTTATAATATTTGAATGTATTTTTCATCTACTTAGTCCTTACATTGTTATATCGGTGTCTGTAGTGTAGTTTCACTTCTCTTGTTACATTTGCAATTTAATGTTTATATATATTCTATTCTATTCTATGATGTAGATTTAAATTGAAAACTCAAAAAGAAATACTATGTAGCTTGTAGGTATTTGTTTGTGTACTAGGCACTGTGGATTTAGTAGATGGGTAAAGTGAAAACCTGAAATTGAGATTATTGTTTTTAAATTAGTGTTGAGTAGTGGTAATATTGAAATCTATTTTAGAACAAATTACAAAGTTGATAGACCATATGATATTTTAACTTTTTGTATATAATAACCGAGTTTCATTGTCTTCTTGTATAATCACTTATGTTCCTATATGTTGTATTGGAATAATTTTATTGTAAGTGCCATAAATTATCGCCTAAATGATTCTATTTGCATAGTATAATGGTGGTACATTGACAGATAATAATGTAATTAAAGTTATTCAATAGTATAAAAAAATATTATAAAACTTCCTACTTTTGAGATTGCCTTTTTTAGAAAATACAGATGTTTCTATTTACTTACACCACTAATATATTTTGTAAATATTATTAGAAACGGTTCTGAAGCATATTTATTTTTCTATACAAGTATGAAATTCACTGCCATACAAAATATATTTATTATACAACACATACTTATATCAAATGTTTTCATGTGGAAATATTTGTTAATTGAATTTACGGTTTTTAATTAAAGTTTATTTAAATAGACGGGGTATTTTATTTGGTTCCTAACATATCGAAATTATGATAATTTTAACATAGAAGTAAGATGAATCGTGACGCCATCTTGATCAGGTAGAGCCCTAGATATTCTACGGGAGATTCGTTAGGGAGTGCACGCAGGACGCAATAAATTCTGCGTGCGCAGTCCTGAATCCTGCTCCTGACGGATCGGCTAAAAACGTTACATTTCGTCTAAATTCGGCCCTCATTTTACGCTGCTGAATCGTAAGCGAGACGGAATGCTACATCCGTCTCTGTCACCGGGTGTCATCGGCCGTTCATGTTGTAGGTACATACTAGAGTATAGTACTTGCTCATTCGGCGTCTGTGTCTTGGGCGGGTCGGTTGTTGCCGCTCGTCTTTTCGCGTGTGTTGTGATTTCAAGTGTAGTGGGTGCTGCGCTGAACCGCCACTCACTTCTCTCAGGTAACAATTTAATCTCCATTCAAATCGACTCATTGTATTTTTATGTTAGTCGCAAATGGATTCGCAAAAAATGCCGGCAGGGACAACGCGCGACCACGATCGATAACGATGTTGTCTTGACCGAGTGTAGGCAGTTGCTAATATCGAATCTATTTTGCCGATTTCTAACATAAAACACGCCGAAATATTCACTTACATGCCCTACGTTTCTTTGACTGTAGATTTAAATTGAAACAAATAACTTTTCAGTCATGCTCAAACCATGCGTCCATAAGGATCTTGAAAAGCTCGTAATGTCTAGTATTCGCAGATTTCAATTAATTATAATGTAATAACCGGCCGATTATCTTACCTTTACCTTTTCACTTGCGATAATTACGATAAAAGTGATAAGTAGAAATATACTTTTAGAGAAATTGTGAACCTAATAGCACCAATTGCGAATTAAACTTAAATGTAGTCTCCTTGGATTTGGAATATTTTAAAAATATTGTAAAAGGCGCTCATAATGTATAAATATTGCAATTCAGTCATATTCTGAGTAATCAATGATTCATAGCTTCTTGCAACGCGCAGATTTATAAGTAAATATTTATATGCCATAATTTTAAGTTCATTCACGGTTCTCTACATAATCTAGGAAGGACTTCTCGTGTGTCAATTATATGACCACGCCTAGGACATCGTCGGGTATCACACCACGGAGCACACTTAAGTGGTGCTCTCTAAAAATAAACTAGCAGATAAGTTGCAGGGTAACGGCTTTAGACACCATTCAAAAACGTATATACTTAATATTTTAACAGCTTAGTTGCCAAACAGTCTTCTACTTACATAGTAAAACCGTTTCATTCATTAAGATGTCAACGTAATGTATGTGATATTTATGTGACTAATGTTTAGGTAGGGTCGAACTGTGACGCCCCCTACGCTCGCTATGACCGTTAAAACTAATCTTTAATATTGGGTACAGCAGTTTGGGGGAACAGTCTTTCCGAACTGATATTTTAACGCAAATACAACGTATTAAAAAAAGAATACACAAAAATAAAAAAAAAAACAAGTTGTAAAAGCATCAGGCGATTTTGTAACTTACGACGAAAACTAAATTGTCTACTGAACAGGTTTCTTTTATTTCTTTAACTCACACGTTGCTTCCGCACAATGAGACCAGGCAAGGCAGGTGCAAAACGACCGAAAAGCGGTCAGGGCTCGTTTTGTCGTGGCGTCAGGTAGAAAACGAAATCATCATACCATCTGTCGTTAACGTTAACAAATCTTTACTATACATTAAAACCAAGTAAAGAACAATATTATTCCATGCAATTGTTCTTTCAATAAGTTGTTGCCTTAGCACGTGATAGGTGGACACGAAATACGCAGACGACGGGGGTGTTAAATTACTTCACTGCAAAGACGGATTACTTTTATTGTCAGGTACTTCACTACCCCTTTTTGTTGAAGCTTAACAAAAGATGTAAACTGATTAAACGTATTGTTTTTCATTTACAGCAAGATCAATGAAATGTTTAAAAAAAAAACAATCAATTTTGTACCGTTTCGCTGCTTAATTCATATTTGATGGATAATTCATTAACTGGAAGCCAACGTATAACATAATTGAATGGTTTTCTATTCTTCGAATAGTATAATTGCCGTCCGATTTGTGTTTTATGGTGACAAAAAGTGACGCATTAAAGGTTAATAACTGAAGTAGTATTTAAGTATTACAAAGACCTATAATGAATGATCCGATTGTAATAAATATTTTGTTCACTATTAAAATACTATACTCTAAATACTGATTATGAATTTAAATAATACTTTAGAGTCCATCTTAAATAAACAAATTGAATGAACCATGCCTCAAGTCTCTTTACTGAGTAGGTAATAGAGTTACTGTCGGGCGCGTAAACTTATTACATAGAAAATGAATATAGAAGGGACTTTATCAAGTAAGATCTTGCGGGGGTGGTCGCCCCGAGGCATGTGAACGCTGCCTCCCAGACAGCGGGCGAGTCGATACCACGCTTCTTGGTAACCGCTTGAGACACACGTACACGCAGACTCCACTCGTAGATATGCACTCACAACTCATGTATTCACCAGACGAGATTGGAGAACACGGTTTTCCAGCCGAATCGAATTGTCTGCGGATAGATAAGTTTGCAGTTTTGTTGGAGGCTCTGTGCTCTACGGCGGTCGCTTACAATTAAGCTGTACATTTTAGCGTCGCAATTCAAAACGTAGTTACTTAAACTATTTAGCATCTGAAACTGGAGGTTTATGATCTTACTTTACTAGTTCACTTAATTTCATATGTCGGTGTGAATTAGGTATATTAAACATTTGGTTGAAAAAAATGTCCTGTAACTGTAATTGTAGAGTTTTTCCTTTATATTATTTTAATAGCAAACGAGAATGTAGACCATCTGATAGTAAGTGGCCACTGCCGCTCGTAGTCGCCTGTAAGCAAAGCCGGATAGAATTAGTATCCTACCTGACCTGTAGGTACTTAAGACTAAGTTGGAATGCCTTGGATAATCTATGTAGTGAATAAGGCGTAGTTCAAGTTTGGTACATAACCATTCAGCTACTGATATAAAACATAATGCCGAAATACACAGAACATTGTACCATAAACGGATTTGTCTATTTATGATTCATTCACACGTATCTAATGGTAATGAAAATAGAAATGTTTAGTAACCACTAGCTTGAGAAATTATTGTTGCTCTACTGACCGTGGTGCTTTTTGCGGTAAGGCCCAAGATTGCATTACCGTATATCAAGTGTATGGTCTATATAACTACAATTTATAGTAGGCAAGATTTCATACTTATAGAACTGGACTACATTTAATTTATTGAGACAGGTTTTTATATCAAATGATCCGTTCAATGAAGCCCTTTCTATAAAACCACATCGAAATCGGTCTGATGAAAAGAATGTTAGTAAATTAAGGAGAAGGGATTTACATATATATCAAAAACAGTCTACGTATTAAGATAGCCGCATATATCTTCACGAAACCGTTTTCGATCAATAAAAATGTTCTTTCGAAATTCAAACATAAACGGAGCGTAGCCATTTCTGGATAATGGAGCCAGAAATAACTTCCCACTCACTCACGCACGTTCGTGTGTACACTTCATAGCGACCGTGCTGCCACCGCAATGGGCAAATGTTTTAAATTGTGGCACTAATGTCGTTTTTTTTTTAATTTGGCAAATGGTTGGCCAGATATATGTCATTTCATTAATTAAAGCTCTGTTTTTTATTTTATTTTGTCTCTTACAATTTTTATAAGATATTTCGAATGTGCAGGAGAACGTGAGCAATTTAATTCATAATATAGCTAAAATGCTGTATTTTAGAGTTGTTCAATAAAGATAAAACACGCATATGCTTAACTTTCAAAAACAAATTTATTGAAAAATATTAGTAACATAAAACTCTACATACGAACTCTACATAACACTGAATCTAAAGTCCAGAATAGCGTTAATATAATAAAACTGCCGTAACGTGCACATGATGGAAAACCCCGTACATTACGATTGGTCGATATGCTCCTCCATTAAAACTTGGTTCAGCTGAAACTCTACATATTCTTTTTTTTTTAATTCTTTCGAGAATGCAATCGCATGCCGCAATCAGATGTAGGTATATACCTATCAATCTTCCTTTGAATGTTCATAGCTGAACATAATTGCCTCTTCGTATAAATTTCTATTATCACCCTTTGAAGCCAAATTACCTATAGCTTTATTTCTCAATCTAATTAATCATATTTCTTTTATATCCAGAATTGCTCCGAAATTAAATCATAAAAAAGAGAATTAAATACGAAGGCCAACTTGATAAACAGGTTTGAACAATGTGACAATAGTTTTATGCTTTTTGTTTCAACAATCCGATTAACGTTATAAGCATTTCCAGTCGAGCCTGGAACCTCGCCTCGAAGATAGCAATTTATTTTTTATAATTTTTTTACTATTTATAGTCTTCATTGTTACACAATAAAATTGTAAACCTACGATTTAGTAACTTTTTAAACTGTTTTAAACGCACCAGGTTAACACTAGCTTATTCCCGCCGATCTGTCCGCTTCAGTAACGTTTACCATGGTAATGAGTTTCCCATGTTTCAATCCAGGTCATAAACTGTGTACCAAATTTCAACGAAATCCGACTAGTAGTTTTTGCGTGAATGAGTAACAAACATACATACTCACAAATTACCACATTTAATATTATAGTAAGATAATATTTATAAGTTGTTTTCCATGTAATGTGTGAAATAAAAAAATAATACTATAAAAGTAATAATACAAAAAAACATCAGTAATTTTCTTATTTTATTGTTGTCCCAGATCATGCTTGATAAGAATTACACAATTCCAAATCATGCAATTTTATACATATTTTCATATTATTCGTATTCAAATGTCATTCAAAATCAATTCATTAAATATTCAAATTGATCACAAAAAATATTTTAGACGTCATCAATGTACCACCGCTTCTGAAGGTGTTTCATTATGATTCAACTTCATCATAATGAACATAGGTAAGAAATTCAATAGGTGTGCATAATTTGCATATTTTAAAAATTAACAATATACTTACATGTTAACGAGTTGCACTAAAATCAGTTATAGTGGCCATCGAGTTATCGTCATGCATATCTTTCATTGATTTAAACCTATTCTGAAGTATTACTGTACTAGTTTGTACCCGCGGCTCCGTCCGCTTAGGAAGTCCGCAGTCCGTCCGCTCATTTACAACGATATAGAGTATCCTATGTATTAATCTAAGGTATAAGTTACGCGTGTCGAATTTCTCATCGAAACAGTTGTTTTACGTAAAATAGTAACAAACGTCCACACAGACTTTCGCCTTTATGTATTAAGCATGATTGCAAAGTACCGGATCGTAACGCACATAGCTTAAATCGTGCGATAGAGTTTGTTGTGCTCAATGCAGTGATGTCATGGCCGCTTAATTCTGGTGTTTAGAGGACACCCGCCCATAAGGAGCGCTTCCGGAGCGCTTATTCAATCGGCTTTAGCAATCGTCAGCTCGCCAGACATGCTATGATGACTATATTAATAAATATTTATCTATTGTTATTCTACGTTATTCATTCTATTAATGTATAATTAAATTAAAAGACTTACTACTACTAATGTTAATAAAATTTAACAGACAAAAAATGATCTGTTTAATTAAAATTTGTCGAACAATTTATTTTACGCTTGTTTTAATGAAAGCTAATGATATTTTAATTTACAGACAAAAATAATTACGAAATATATCGCAACAGCCGATAAACGTTTGTAGGTTCAGTTATATTAGAACAGTTCCGCTGCACAAAACTGCTATAAAAAGTACTACACATAGTACTATACTATAAATTAGTTTAATTAAATAATTCATCAGAAGACAAAATAATGAGTATATTATTTCAAACTCTATCAAAATTGTAATTTGAGAGACTGATGTATATGCAAGCTGGTTATGTTTATTAGGAAGAAATGAGAATGGTTGAATACGTAACAAAAAGCATTAAATATTTAGCCTAACTAATAAGACTATTATGTGTATATCTTAAGGCTTAAATATATTTAACATCACTTGTTATAGTCTTAAGGATCTAGAGCAGCAGTCGGCAACCTTTTGGTAATTCGGGCCGGAAGTAGCTACCTGTGATTTTAGCATGGGGAACAAAACGATCGTCTAAATACTTTGTTGGGAGCAAAAATAGGTTTTCCGAAAAAAAAAACCACTTGAATTGGCTCGTGGTTTGCGGGTTGCCGATCGCTGTTTTAGGCGATTCTCTGAAACATTGTTTTTACATGTTTCTTACTGATGAACAACCTAGTAGTAAAAAGGATGTGTGCAATTCACAAAAGTAAAACGTAGTAATAAAAGATAATATAATATCAGTCTCCCAGACTTTGAATTATACCTGTTGAAATTTTTAGCGTGATGCAGACAGAGGCACAGCGCCATCTAGTTGAAACGCCAACAACTGTCGTTACGCATTTTCGTTTCATCGAGTTTTAAATCACAACGATGCTAAAAAAAGTTTCACTTCAATCTTCCAAAATGAATATAATGTTCAGGTTTTATATTGATATGCGTTTTGAAGCCTGTATAGATCGTAACAATTATTGAAAACAATTAAATAATCTTTAATCTAATCTAATTAAAATTATTTTTTGTTGCATTTATATATTGAGTCCGGTACGACTGTCGTACCTTCATCGTATTTTCGTTATTAATTCCAAAATAATGTAATATTATTCTAATTGAACAGTTTTATTTGTCTCGGACCAATTTTATAATTCATCTGGCTCGTGTTTTTAAAGCTATATGCTTTGCGTAAGTAAAAAAATATCGATGTTATTATAGTATAGTATATACTATAATAACATCGATATATCCTATAACGTGCTTTGACCAATACAAAACAATGCTTTTATATAAACTAAAAATAATTTAATGAGTCAAAAACGGTCCGTTTTTAAGAATCATCATCTAAAATTAATTACTCAACAACGTTTAGTCAGAATAATTTATTAATTTGTCATTAAGAATTAGGGTGAACAGATGTTTACAATATGGTGAGGCATGCTGTACCAAATACTGTCATATTTTTAAATAAAAAATAATATTTATCCATATACCTATTGGTATAATCGTATTAGGTACATAAATATAAAACAGCAGGACACGTGGAGTTATTTTTTTGTTTTTAAAGGAAACTACGTTCAACAAAGTATAATAATCATTAGTTGTGTGGACCCTATATTATTTGAACCGAACAATAAAAAAACTAATTGTAATAAAATTAATACGCAACGCAGGCGTTGCGCGTGGCTTTGTCACGCAAACGATAGCGCCAAGCTCCTTAGGGAGTAGCTTACACATAAATATTCTAATTCGTTTGTCGTTGCTAATCGCAGAACTAATATCCCCGTGGTGCACTGACCTTATATAAACGATTCTATAATTTATTTTTCGTATTTTTTTTGATAATTTGGTAGTGAAAAAAGAATTAGCACACCAATTGATGGTAAGTGGTTACTGCCGCCAATGGAAATCTGAAATCACACCCAGATAGTTCG
>DWTU01001021.1:0-14394 GCA_018251515.1 Cecropterus confusis
CGCAGACACGGTAGTGGGTTCGAATGCCACAATTTTGTGAACGAAAGTGCCAATAGTGTGTGCGTAGGTGTTATTTGATCTCGCCTTACGGACGCACTCCCGGTTTGAATGGAAGCGATGCGCGGGAGTGCGTCACGTATTAAACAGGAGGCAGCCAGAGCGAGACGGGTGTCAGCGATCAAAGATCACTCCTTCTGATTCATCACACGTGTGGCAAAACAAATCGACCACGGAGGAAATATATTCAAAGTTGAAAATTGCACTAGCCGCGTAGAAAAGCTAGATTTGTTTGGCCACGGAAATCCGGTGCTGAAGCGGAAGGAGGCGTCGTCACATGTGTAAAATATACATTTGTCGAAATGAACATAAATATAAGCACACCGAGCCATTAGAAAAGAGGCGAGAAAGCGGTAGGTAATTCAAAATTCCAGTCACAGATATCGTTATTTTTGCAGCGGGGGTCCCGCGCATGCCATGCAGTGATACATCGAAGCCAGTCCCGTCACTCGTCTCTGAATACAGACCGACCGTGCGCGGCCGTCGGCGGCTAATGCGTCTGTGACTGCATTTGGACATTGACCTGCTATGTGGGCTACTCGAAGCTCTATCTGCCGACATACGCTAACGAAGCAACAACGATCGCCTTATCCGTCGATGTCCGGTCTTCAAAGCAAGCTTACTTCACCCTACCGACGCAAATCACATCGCGGTATTGTCCGATGCCCTTAAGCTCGTTAGTATCGTATCTAAAAGCTATTAATTTTTGAGTATGGTTATTTCGATGGTGTCGAGATCCCTGGCGTCATGGAGCTTGCGGTGGAACCCCACGGATAACGGTTCGATAGTGAGTGCAGATGTGAGGCAAAATAATATACACAACTCTACAATGTCGTCCGCAAGTATGATGTGATGCCAACATAAAATTACAGCGGACTAATGTTGCCATTTTCACAGCAACCAGGATCTATTGACAGGTATTCGATATACATAATAGGATCTAATGTCTAATTACAATTTTACAGCGAGCTGCGACTAATCAGGCGTTCTAATATGGAATGATAGTGGAGTGAAATGAATGAGTAACCAATTTTTTCCTGTCTTTGAAATCGATACTTGTAATACTAATTATTCAGCAAAATGTTACTTGAAAAATTATATTTAAGAACTTTGAGATTCACAATTAAAGTAACATTCTATTAGGTCTTGTGCAAATAATTAGACCAAAACGCAGTTATGTACTTATAAACAGACAAACTGTAAAAATACCTTCTTTTATTATCACCCGTCATTTGTCGTTTTTAACGTTGACAAAGCCTAGTTAAAGTAAAAGTATCACTAACATAACTAACGTAGACGAAAACCCTCGAAGCGATGGTGAGCTTACCAAACAATACTTGTGTAGCGACAAGACAGTACAATGGCGCTGATGAACGGGCTCTCACAACACAGGAATAACATCGAGACAAGCACATCGACATGATAAAACATAGCGCATGCCTCAGTCGTGCGTGGTGTAAAGCATGCAAGCTCACACTGACCGATTAATTTCAAACGGACAAACAAACGTACAGGGGCAACATTTACCTATACAATTATATACAGTACACGATAAAGGTGAAACTAACAGGTCAGCGTCTATAGACGAAAACGGGAAAGTTAGAACGTTAAACAGTTGTAAGTATAGAGTACAGTAATTACAGTAAACCAAAAACTGCAAGGACAACGTAAAAATAACAAACAGATTGAATGAGAGAACAGGCTCTTGTTTAAATCTTACAGCTTGATCGGTGGATGTCTTGCTGTAGGGCACCGGAATCAAGCGTTCTTGTAACTCTCCACCTATGACCTTCCGTGTGCAATGGGGATTCATGGAAAAGAAAATAAAAACAAGAATATGAAGTAAGAGTAACACGACACGAAGAAGGGTGCCCCTGGCGGAGACAGGCAGACGCGGCGCTGCCCCCAACGCTATCCCACATCCTATATAATATATACAAGTTTCGAACAATCCAATTGCTTCAATACAATAACATTTTTTTCTAGTAGCTTTGCGAGATTTGCGATTCTAATATACCTAGCTATATAGCTTTGAAATAGGAGCCAATGGAAACCTAAAAAAAAGCAATGTTTTTTTTTGTCAATCTTTTTATAAACGATACCTGTAAGATGAAAAATGAATTGTTTTTTATTAAGGAAGCTAGCGAGAAATTTGTTATTACCTCAGACATGATTAATTGAAAAAGATAATGAGTGTATTTCAGATTTATGAAATTTGTTATTTTAGGATTCGAAATTTAGTCGTAGAATAGCGTTGGTCGGGCAGTGAAGGTTCTGCAGTGTTGAAGGTTTTAGGGATAGTCGAAGCAAGTGCGCCTCGCGAAGCATGGATAGATCTTAGAAAGAAGACAAATAAAAGATAGAGAAACACAAAATACCTAACGCGGGGTCCTCCTATCTTAAAAAGCACATTCATGAGTTGTGCACTTAAAACTATTGTAATACATATTCCATCCAGGGCTCCGGTACAATATGAACGTGAAGAATAAAAAAAAAAAAACAAATTGAAAAAAAAAACATCGATAATGTACACGCTTGTTTCGAGTTCGAAGTACACACGTCGAGCTCGTAGTGATACCTTGTGCGTATGTGTGTGTGTAGGTAAGTCCTCCGTCGTATCTCATGCCATACGATCTAATCAAGCACATTTATATTCTGTACGTAGTTGCTCACATACCAGATACGTAGTTCGAGAAAACTAGAACAGAAGCGCTATATACAGTGGCTGGCTACGTTTGCGTCTAGAATTTTTTTGGGTCTACCTTATAGTAGAAAGGTGCGTATACGTCTAGATACAAGCATACGTAAATCTATACATCTGTATCTACAAGTGTTAGAGCGTGAAATTTTATCGAGACCGATTCCATCGTTAAAATTCTAAAAGATCCCTCGAAAATTCTCGAGAACAAAAATCTTGATAAATTTTCACGCTACAATTTTACTAATAAAATGCCGTGACTCATCCATGCTAGCTGGTGAGGCTACCGTACATGGTAATGAGTGAAAGCGGAAAGCGATTCTAACATCGATACGACCGTACGACAAACATGGCCGATCGGCCCGCCATCAAACATCTGACATCGACACAAACATCTTTCAGTTCAATTACCTTATAGTGCGTCGCTCCGGTACGGTTGTTTGAAATAAAAGTTACTTTGGAGTATAGGGACTTTATTACTAATTTAGTAGGACAGAAGCGTCAGTTTAACAGACAGAATTTTATACTATTCGCTGTGTTAGCGTATCATGCTTCGATTTTCTGTTAAATCACTATTTTATCTACCGCGGTGATCTACTGTAAGCAAATCGAAAAATTATCTCCGTAGCCTATCAGTTGGTATACACCAAAACACGTTTAATATCTTCATATATTAATTTTATAATATTTATTCTATACCTTAACACCTATGCAGGCAATAAGTAACTCACTAAACGAAGTGCATTCAATGAATTTAGTAATCATTTTTATATAAACGCTAGTTGTAAATAACATAGAAATTTAAATATCGATATATCTCACGTTAGGTCGAAGGATATTTAAATTTGCTTGCGAAAGATAAGTCGGGGTAAAAGAAAAGAAAAGAAATCATAAGAAGTTTGGAAGACCAGTAGTGAGAAGTATAGAGTAGTGTTGAGTGTGAGTGTGCTTTATTGTCTATGAGAAACTAAAAATATTATTGGTCTTTTACTAAACATGCAATTACGATTAGACTTAGCTACATAGAAAAACATTAAAAGTCTTTCATGCAAAAGGTTTCTACTTCAAATTTTAAAGCTAAAACTAAAAGGGATTCGGTACATTAGATACCTAAAACTGCTTTTACTAGGCCATAGACAGATCTTCAGATATACGACACAGAATATCCAACAGTAACTAATATTCAACTAATACAACATCCAGCATTCGGTACGGAACACAAGAAACAAGCAAATTTAAATATCATCCTTAAAAACGTTTAAAAGCACTCAATAGCACAAATTGTGACTTTTTTTTATAAAAAATGGCACATTCATTATAGTAATATATCATCTTTATAAAATTTTTACTTCGCACAACACACAACAACGTTATAACTATAAAAGAGAGAGACAAAAGACGTTTTTTTTTTTCGATTATTTACAGAAAGAAATCAAGTCTCATTCGTAAAAAAATAAACGAACTTGAAAACGGCTCTTCATATCAATTATAAAAAGAATACTTCGTCACGACATATAGCTATAAATATTCGATCTAAAATGTGCACCATAATTACATTAACTATAATATATTTTGCATCGTCTAATATATCTCTTAACTAATTCCAAACAAACAAATCTTACTCTAACCGCTACATACACTTCGAGATTCTGAAAATGTGTTTTTTATTTATTTTAATTTTATTTTAAGTTTTTAGATTTTTTTATTAAATTAGTATAGATTTTAAATGGCAGTATTTAACACATAAAGGCATTTTAAGTGAAGCTGTCTTTCTATACGTCGCTCCTATATAATTACGCACTATGGTGGCTATAACAGGCGGTTTTCGCCTTGGCGGTTGTCCGTTTTGGTATTTTTTGTTGTTTTAGTCATCGCTCTGATGCGATACGGGGCTGAGCGCCGGTAGGGAGCTCCCGCCGCTTTGCACGCTGATCCTCCGGTGCTCGGCCAAATAATTATTGACAAAAATCCTTCGGCCGGCCAATATGTCCGCCTTTTGCTGGAAAACAACATCACCGCACTGTCAGCCGCGTGCGCGCGACGCTCGCGTAACCAAACTGCTCGGTGTTGCCAATACCAAACTTAAGAACATTGCCAGTGTTCCAAAACCAAAATTTCCCTCACTGGCCTACAATAATCCGGCCGTTTACAATAAAGAAAAACTAAAAAACTTAAAAAATATATATTTCATAAAGATTTTTTTTGGTTTTAGAACACACAAGCTACGTGTGTGTTATTAGATTTAGTAGAAATTTAGTAAAAAGATTTCGACAGCAGTTTCGTTACTAGCCAAGTGCCTATCTTTAACTAAGGTAAGGGGGCATTCACACTAGTTGGGTCGGGGCAATCGAGGGCATCCAGTAGCAAGTACAAAATATATAAAAGAAATAATAAATGGGAAAATTACCGTGTGAAAAGCTACTACTACGCAGAAAGTTGAGAAAATCCGGTATGTGAGCTACATCGCGACGAATGCGAGTGTGCGGTTACTGGAGGTACAATAAAATGAAATATCGGTACAATCCAAATAAATACTTTTATTAAAATGAGTTTCTTTAATCAAACTGGTCGCTTATATTGCCGGTTAAGTATGTTTCGTTTAACATTAATGTATTCGTTACAAGTAACTCAAAAATAAGTTAAAGATAATGAAATCAACTTATAAAATAAGTACTTACACAACCGAGTCAACGATAAAAAAAAATAAAATGAAAAGAAAAAAAAAAGAATATAATCTAAAAGCATTATTTTTTTAAATTTGAAAATCATAAGCTAGGTTAGGTACTTATTTCTCTAGTTTTGGTGTAATAGTGGAGATAATATAATATATATTTTATGCGTTTCCATAATTTTTATATCGCTGCTTACATACTAAGTTAGAAGTTTGGTAGTTATAGTGGTATGAATAATATATGTAGCTCCGTTCGACATCGAACACACTCACTACAGTATTAATAACAACAATAAATTCAATTAGTCATTAGACCGTTCACTGAGACTCTGATAATACGAGAGTTAAAACATAACTGCTTCTTGCACAAAAAAAATATTACCAGGAAATCTACGTACCAAACATCTAAATAATTAAAAAAAAATACAATTGTGCATACTCACAGACATCTGTATACATGCAAAACGCTGTAACATAAGCATGATCACACTTTAAATGCGAAGCGAAAGTAATTAATAAAAAGTACAAAAAAAAAAGAACAATAATTGTACCAAAAAAAAATATTGAAACATCTCTTCAATAGATACTCTGTACTTACAATCTAAGTGCGTCGGCCGCCATTTTGTGTTCACAGCACACAAAATGGCCGCGCGTCATTGTTACACCCGACGGTGTGCGTCATTTACAATGCCTAAACGTTCCGTGTCGGTCGCGTTACGATAACCGAGTATGTACCGAGGACGTCAGTGAACGTGCAACACGAGCGACATGCTTCTACTGTATACTGTTCACTCGGTGGCGTAGCGTGGGTACATGCCACCCGTTGGAATTTAAGCGGAAACAAGTGAAATCTACATAGCTTTTTTATGTATTTATGCAATTTGAAACAAAAAGAAAACAAATATAGATCGAATTGAAAAACCTCGTTTTTTTGAAGTCGGCTAAAAAAATTCAAAACTGAACATTCTGCCGCCGTATAAAAGTGCCACCCGGGGACACGAGTCGAGTGTAATTATTCCTACAGAAAATATCGGTTATATAATACGAAAAACCTGATTTTCACGCCCATTCATCCCCCCCACGCTACACCACCGCGTTGATTGGTATTGTACTGGGTTGTACCTACGTCAGTGAGTCCCGACGGCCGCGGCCCGCGACCGCGCTACCGCCTACGCGACAGACCTACACTTACCGTTAACATCTGAAATAGAGCGGTTTCGCTAAAAACTGGGCGGCCCCCACCATAACTATGCGTGTCAAGGAAAATGCTATGGAATTTGCTCATTTTTTTTTAATTAATCGTATTTTTTGTTTTATCTAACGTAACATTCGCAAAAGTATTTCGTTTCGTATGCGCTCTTATGTCCTATGTGTTGTCTCACGTACTAAATTTTAGGAAGGGTTCAGTTATCGCTAAATTACAATCTATAGGCAGCATCCGATCGATACGAGACTTTTAGCTATTACAATATAATTGTATCTCAGTTATTAAGTAAGAAACGGGTATAAGTGGTCCCAAAATTGACTATGAAACGAAACACGAAGCTACCGAGCGGCATCCGCTCGCCTACCAGTAGACAATTCCATAACAACTACTTACATACAAGCTAGTGAGATTTGAAAAAATTTAAAGAATCATTTATCTCAGTAAAATCTTTAAAGTTAACAATTACATTTTATCATTTATTTTATTCAAAAGAGTCTATATAACAGCTATACAAAATATCACTGCTCCGATATACATATAAAGAGACGTTAGAGGAAAAAATCTACCTTATTTACAAATAAGTTTGTCTCCAGTTAGCAGTGTCGTTTGTGAACGAGTGACAGACTGACTCATCGTAAAAACTACGTAATAGGTCCCGAGGTGCGGATATGCGATCGTCGAGTACTAGGTTATTCGAGTGACGCGGTTCAGAAACGTACAGGGCGCGACAACAGGCACAATTCGGTATAGGAGCCCACTACCGGCTTCTAGCTGCCGCATTATTGCTATCGACCTAGCTCTAAAATTCAACGCTTAACAAAAAAAAAATAGAACTTAACGCTAACGATACGCAAACGCGGGTCGGCGGTTAAGTACAAAACGTAACATAAGTGTCCGGGTGCTCGGGTCGGGCGTGTGCTCGGAAGCTCAGAAAATGGTGGTCTCGGTGCGAGGCGCGTCGTCGTCGATGTACGCGATGTCCGGGGGCGGAGCGCGAAGCCGCGAGCGGAGCCCCGCCGCCGAGTGCGCCGACAGCCGCTCCTCCAGGTCCTCCAGCGTCGACTTGAACGCGCGGACCACTCGCAGCTGCAACCAACACAACCGTCGCCCGACCGTGCTACACCCCCCCGACCAACCCTCGCCCGACCCACATGGCGTTACCGAGTGTGGTGTGGATGTTCTCTGTACGGTCCCCGTCTGTATTCGGACGTGTCGTGTGCTGACGGTCTACGCATGCTGGCGTCGGAGCGCCCGGCGCCGTGCGGAGCCAAAACTTGCTAAAGAAAGGGTGCGAGCGAAAACTAAGGGACGAACGCTCGGGTGAACGGCCTCGAAGAACGCTAGATGAGACATCACAAAGCGGGATCGATCGATGGGAGGGTGGGGTCGTGTCAGAACATCGATGTCGAGGGGTCGGAGCCTCCGGTCGATTGTGCGTGGGACGGGCGCTCGTGCCAAATGTGGGAGGGCAGTTCTACAGCCGGAGACGTGGGGAGATGCATTAAAGACGAGAAAACAGAACTATTGAAAAAGCTCCCGGTATGTCATCGACCCTGGACCAATCGCAATCGACTGTTACGACACAACGCTGTCAAATCAGTTTCAGTTTAAAACGTTAATTCGTAAACATCGCTTCATTTCAAATTACTTTAGAATATTGACTTCATTTAAGACAAAGAGACATTTATAATCATATATATGTAATTGTCAAGTTTTCCGATCGATACTGACGAATAAAAATTCGAGTACATTAATTTAAACCCGATATGTACAACTGAAACTGAATTACGTCATCATACATCACGATTTAGGTCATAAAATAAAAAAGCGAAGAAAGAAAAAAAAAGAGTTTATCAAAACATATACACAACGAATAAAAGCCTAAAGCGTCCACCTTTCGGGTGTTTTTGAGAAATTATAAATAAAAATCACAACAGCAACATATCCAAAATTGAACGACAACGTCCTAACACGAATTCGAAACTAGAAAACGTGAAATCTTCTTCAGCCCGATGCCTAACAGGTATTGCGAACGGTCGAGTGTCGTGGCGTAGTCGGTCGCGTGTGGGGGCTACGCCGCTACGCCGCTACGGCTACGCGCTACTCTAGGGGCTAGACCCTAGGGGGCTAGAGTACCGTGAGGGTCCACGCGCTACGCCGCTAGGGGCTAGGCCCTAGGGGGCTAGAGTACCGTGAGGGTCCGCCGCGCGTAGCTCGCCAGCAGCCGCCGCCGCTACACCTCGGTCTCCAGCACCGGCCGAGGCTGCCAACAACATCTCTCTACGACGCGCGGCTCGCCCCATTCGACACCGTCCTACGTCACCCCTGGCGTTACGACCGCGCCGCTCGGAGAGATATGGGGCTCACGGTATGTACGGGGGTATTCCGTGTCCATATAATACGACGCGACACATTACATTCTAATATCACGTACACGAGAGAAGCTCATCTTAATACAAACAAAGTTAGTTATTTATAAATTTACAATATAAAATGAAAGATTTTTTTTTTATTTGAACTTTATTTTTACGGAAATGTATAAAAAGTATCGTTAAGTCATACCGAAATCATTTTCGGTGTAATATTTTACTTTCAGTATAACCCAATTGTATAAGTAGTGTCTTAATACAGAAAGGATTTTCATCACACACAATTTATATCAAATGATTTTAATTATTACATGCCAAAGTAATCTAAATATTACGTCATATATTAATATGACAGAAAAGTAATTAAAAGTCAATCAAAAATATGTTTTTTTAGTACACTGCGTACGTATTTAATGGACACTCTGACACATCCCAACTGTACACCTAAACCATTGACCAACATATAAAAGATTATCCATGAAACAGAATCGAGGACTCATAGCCAACAAAGTCCAATCTAATACGCTGATGTTCGTAGAAACTCGTTAGATTGACGCTCTGTATTTCATACTGACTTCGATTCTGGATCACTTCAGACGAGGTCATAATATCGATTTAATGCATCTCGATTCGATTGGGTGACGTCATCTTTGTACGTTAACGAATTTATTTTGAATTGCACATAACAACTACATTTTTTCATAACAACGGCATCTATTTTTAAGGACTATATTTTAATCTACATAGATCAAAACTGAACTACACATTAGCAAATAAAAGGTACAAGTAAAAAAAAATAGCAAAGTTTAACAAAATTGTATAAAAAAAAATTATTAACATAATTTATAGGCACTTTATTCGGTGAGCATACGTTTATTCGTACGGCATATGGTTTTATTCGTACGGCATATGATTTTATATTATTATTTTTCTTATTGCAGACTATACTATATGTTATTGAATATTATTTTTTGAACGAACCATTATTTGATATAGATATTCCTTTAATTTTAATTATATATTAATAGATTTTCTGATGAATATTTATTTTAAAGGAAAGAGTATTTAACACGCGTATAAGATGACGTCATATTTCTCTAACCCAACAGTTACAGTATGAATTATTTCATTAATTATAACAAAACTTTGAGATTCGTCCCCATATCTGTCCTAGCTAGCAGGCCAACGTGAAACACAGACCCTTGTAACTTACACAGTAATAAACATTGTATAAAGTGTTTGTAAATGGCAGGGTCGGGGTTTAGTGTGTGACCTAGCATGGCAAACTATGTTATAGCGACAACACTAGGGTCCGTCAGTTAGTTCGGAGTTGATATAAGGATTTACTGAATGGATTACAACCGGCTTTTCACAGTTTAATTTAACAGCAAATTAGGGATGTATTAACACAACGAGAATCGAGAGATCATTCAAAATTGACCATCTGGGAGTCTGTTTAAGTTTTGCGGGAGAGACCGCGTTCAAGAACTAGTAAAAAACATAAAAACGGAACGTGTGTCTGGTGTGAGGCATGTATGCGGCCGGGCCGTGTCGCGTGATAGAAATATGACTCGGAAGTGCCAACCGAATTGAAAAACGAAAAACCAAACGTTAAAATAAAATAATGAGGAAAATAAAAAGAGGGGGGGGAGTCGAATCGAGGCCTTAGCTACCCTGAAAGATCGACTACACTACGCCTACACAACGCTGGGCGATGACACCTACGATGACACCGGGGTAAACCTACCAATACCATTTAGACGTATCACTCTATTTATCATTAATTATTTATAGTAAATTTATTAACATTTTTAATTTTTTTTATATCGAATTCCAAATTCCATATGCCTCTATGGTGGCGGCACGCGGTTTTATCTCGGTTCGTGATTTAGTAAACATGTTACTTAGTGATCTACCATGCCATATTAGTTTTAGTATTTAAAATCTGGATTCGGGAGCCAAGGAGGAACGAATGTTTGCCTACGAGCTTTAGCGCGTTTCTCGGTTACAATTGTGAAAACAACATTATGAATAACACCAAACATATTTATCGCTTACATATAGTTTCGATAAGACTAATGGCTCATGATACAGCTCTTTGCACAATTGTAGCGTATTACACGAAAAAATTACGAAGCTACACGTTATCACTTTAGTCGGTTATTTTACATGACAATCATATTCGGTCGCTTGTTAATTTCTTGCTACACATCATACTCACCAAGTGCATCCTTACCGCGGGCGCGTACCAACTATATACAGTAACATATACGGACACTACAACAAGCCTAACATAATACGCAAAATAACACAATGAAGGCTTTCCAACGGCAAGGCAAGCGATAACTACGGACACAATTGCCCAGTTTGACGCTTGTACCCACCTGACTGACAAACACCCCGACATAGCACGGCTAGGGGACAACATTCACAAACATAAAAACGTAAAAAAAAAATAAAACAAAAAACAAAACGGAAAACAAACAAACAAACATTGACAATACAACGGCAAAAGGAGACGGGTTTCGATCGAGAAACGGTTAAGTTCGGTGTTAGTACGAGCACTCACGGCATGCCCTCTACATATGTGTATAGACATTTTCTCTTCAATATTTTGTATTGCATTTTTTTATTGTACGTTCAAAAAAAATCCACTCCACACTCAAATAAATCAACGTACCCGTTCAACGGCAGTAACTGAACACATATATATATCGATACGAAAAAATCAATGTAAAAATAATTAAAACATTGGGATAAAAGTATTAAACGAACGTTACTGCCCGCATTGATATCGGTAACGCGTGTTAGTCGTACTCTGTGCTTCAGGTACGATTGCCATTCAAACAGAGCTTGGGTTGCATTGGATCAGTGGCGAGGATGTAACGGGGGTGGCGTTTCACAAGCAAAACACTATTCTTAAAGAAAAAACAAATTAAAAACAAAAAAAAAAACAGAAAAAAAAAAAAAAAAATAAAAAAAAAACAAACAGTCAGTATGACTAAATAAAAGATAGACAAGAGTGAAGAAATAGTCATATTTATACCGCGTTGTGGTTTCATGTAGTGTAGATATTACAAAAAATAAATATCTATTGGGAATAGTCATAGTAACTGTTTGGTAGGGGGGGGGGGTACATAATATGGGGGTCATAACATCGTCACAGCCTACATAAATCGCATGCCAATGGGTTGTGGTACAGGGTGTGGGTACAGTCAACTCAGGTAGTAAAATTATAACGAAAAAAATTAAAAATTATAATAAATAATATTCGGAAAGCGTCAGACTGTATACCGTACTGCAGAGCATGCATGGCCGTTATACGATGTATACGCTATCTAGTGTACTCTATCTGGTTTCCAGCCCGGTTTCATGACAGATAGAACATAAATTTGAAAGAGAGTCAGCGAAAGTCAGACTGAAATTATAGAAAGACAGACCTGAAATGTATAGACTGAAATTAAAGAGCGAGTGGGTGTCATGAAACCGGGTGCCAGAGAATTAATAAGTTTTAGAAAAAAAATCTAGTACAACATTATTCGGTTGCTAATTTTGCTTTTTTTTTTTTAATTACAATTTCTAATTAATTTCATAACAAAATGAGTAACCGTACAATATTGTAATCTACGTTAATCATGGGCCAAAATAATATAGCATTACTACTGTTATTACTCTGTAAAGTGTTTCTCTGTGTAGGTATAGAAATAATCACTATCGAACAGAAGTATAGGAGAATGAACAAAACAGTGAAAAGGAAAATAAAAAATTGAAATGAAAAAGAAACAAAATAAAAACAAAATCAAAAAAAAAAAAATAAGTCGTTTTGAAAGTTTGAATTCATTATCGCAAAATATTACATGTGTCGTTATTTTATCAATCATTATATTATATATATATGATATATACATATATATATATATCAAATTTTCGAACTGTGAATATCCGGCTTACTGTACCAATAAATCAAATAATGTGTAAGAAAATGAATCAGCGTATTTTTCTATGACGACATTATCTATATATGGATGCATAGTATATTGAAAATGGTGGTTATATTCGACTTGTATGCAAAAATAGTAAAAGTATATAAATGGACAATAATATCGATAACTTAGCGTTAGGATGCCCAAGGTATCCGCTGTGTTGACCTGTTGACTTTGCAGTATAAATAGATGTTTTATATATTTCTGTAAACTAAAAAACTCATCCCTTTCGCGTTTAGCACGAACACATAGGCTCCTGCCACACCTATATCATTTAATCCAAATTCTTTTCATAATACTGAAATTCCATATATTTTATATATCACGGCGGTCTGTACTAAATTTTCACAAAACTTAAGTTGAGTACGTTTCGACAAAAGTTATGTCAAAATTTAGTACAGCGAACTTTATATTGCTATAATTTGTCGTAGATTCTCATCATGTTATATAATAATAATTTCAAATTAAAAATAAATCAGTCTCGAAATCAGTCTTTTAAAAAAATCATGATGAAATCTACGACATGTAAGTGTCGGTCGATTGCAACAAGCATATATCTCATAATTTAATAAATTACAATATAACTTATTTCAACGGCATACTGTCTTACTGAAATGTCATATATAAATTTATAAATTTCATAAATTCTACGCTTCATTTGCAAACGATCTTCAAAATTATTTCTGTGAATAATCATTTTAAATTATAAACAGGACTCTTAATTATAAGTTTTTCATACAACGACGACAAAGTCCAAATTTTAAAGAAATCAAATGAAAATTGTTAAATAATTATTCACAGACAATTAAGTACAAATCTGAGAGCATTTAAAAATTATTTTTTAAAACTCAGATAAGAACTAGAGATATCCCGAGAATTATTCGTCGATACAATAATATCAACAAACAATAAACACATATTCCCACATAAACCCCTTTTATTGTCAAAGGTTTCATGTTATGTGCCAAAATGTATTTGGCGCATAATATGAATACCATCCCAACTTAATTTAACCATTTTATTGATTTAATTTAAAGTTAAATTAAGTTCATTAATTACCGTCGGACGAATAAGCATTAAAATTAAATATGTGCCATTTCCTTTTTATATCTTTATAGATATAAGTACACTTTGATCACTTTCCATGAATGAACGATATAGAAATAATATATTTTAATTAATTCCTTTAAAAATCCCAAGTTGTCTATCCTATTTTCTCCGTGTATTTAATTCTTTTATAAACTACTAAAAATCCTAGTCTGCACGTGTTTTCCCCCTCTCCTTATATGGTACTTTTACTTTTACATTATTTCTCCTCAAAACACTACTGTACTGCATTCCTCTGCATTTTACCCCCTATCCTACTTTTGTACTTATATAACCACTTAACCCTCAATATCACTGCTGCC
>DWTU01001022.1:0-14391 GCA_018251515.1 Cecropterus confusis
AATGGTTTATTAACTCGCTTTTGTTTTTATAAAGAGATATCTTGTGATTATTTATCATTCCTAGCTATGCAACATTACAGGATTAAACGTTACAGTATATACAAAAATTTAGCCTTAGAGAGATATATATTTATTATCTGTTAATTGAAAGCTAGTACCATTTTAAAGTTTCCATCGTCGGTAGCATACCTCTGCGGATTAAAATCTACAAACCATACTAATATTGACCCTAACATTAAAGTACAGGATGGACCATTAAAAGCTCCATTTCATGCGGGCTTCCTTGTTTCAGAGGGTTCGGGATAGGAAGAATGTAAGGGATAGGAGAGGCATTATAAGTGCTCAGATACGCAAACCGTATAAAGGTTTGCAGGCAATTTGTTTTAAAATTAATAATCGTTATAAAAGAGTCACTTTTATAATACTAGAGACAGTTTTTATATGAACATTTGAAATCAAACCATGCGGTAGTCGCGTGATTGAATTTTATTATCATTACAACATTGGTGGATAGATTTCTAATTAATAGTAATTATGATGTAAACTCAAGATGGATAATAAAATGGATAAAAAAAAACTTGATATACGATCATATACACAGCCTAGTTTCTTCCGAAATGTTGCTTTAAGTTATTATAAGAATATAAAATGAATTCTAATTCCAATATATGTAGGATGGAATGTAATTGAAACGTTACAGATATGTACTCACCTATTAGAAAGTACATAAACTTTTTCGGAGCGACGCTGTAATTGGCTGCGCAGGTGGATGAGTTCCCACAGGAAATGGCTGTCCATATCCTTCGCGGAGGACGCGCGCACTTGCACCTCCGTTACTGGGATCAACACTTGATACCGTATAATCTCCACTTCATTTGAATTATTCTTCGAAGAAACTCCCTGGAGATTTAAAATATATATTCATAGTAAAACTTTTTAATATAGGAGTAATGGAATAAATCTTGTGACGAAACTCACCATTAACTTTTTCTTTTGCCTCAGTCTTTCTTTGCAAAGGAAGACAACAGCGGATTTAAATACAAAACACATTGCGTGCAATTCTAGTCCCTTCTTTATCTTTCCCAAGAAGTCTGATATATTCAACCATTCGACGCCTCCATAATATAACAAATCACCTGAAAAATATTTGTTTTATGTAACACTAATTCACTTAAGTTAAAAAGTTCAGGGAAAATGGTAGAGGAAAAACAAACCTGGACTTAGATCTATAGGTTGCTTGCAAGACTTTTGATGTTGTCTAAACAAGTGATCAAATATAGCACCATATTCTTCATGAATTCGTTGCATCTCATTGATGTGCTCCGCAACTTTCTCCATACCCTTGAGCGCCTCTGAAAACAAGCAATTAAAATCTGTGAACACGAGGGTACAATTAGGTATAATTTAATAGAGGTTTATTGCTCGCTTCTTACCGACTAAGTGAAGATGTTCCTCAGAATTAACATCAGTCAAATTCCGCAGTTGTTGAAGCAGCAAGGGATATTTCAATATCCGTTGAATAGGTTTGATTAAATATGACTCCAAAGTCGAGGAGTGCTGTTGTTTCGGATTACGTGCAGCGAGGAACTCTTGCAAAGCCTGATTTCCTTCATCTGTACAAGGCGAAAGTTAAAGTTATATTATAAATCCGAGAAATAGTTATTTGAATCCACAAGACGGGAATAGAAAATTTAACTTACTCGGATGCAAAACTTTCTGGGCCTTGCTGTGACTAGCACAGAACGAACTGTATAATTTGAAATGGTTGACGTAGTAAAGAAAGGCGTTCCCAACAGCGAAGAGAACGTTCTGAAAGAATATAATTTATTACATAATTGCACAATGAATTATAAAATGGTTACATGGTTACAGCTATATTGTTTTTCAGTAATAACACTACATAAAACATTTAATAAAATGAGGTTTCAATATAATCGACTTAATAGTTAAATCTTTAGCATTAAAATTCACTGGAAAGAAATCGTAATAACATTTATTCGAATGCTAAATATTTACCTTAAATTGATTCGAGAATTCGAAATGATGGAAATTAGGTTCAGCCTCGAGGGCTTCTTCCAAGTTTTGCAGGAATTGCCTTTGGAAAGTTACTATCTCTTGAATGTTTCCGAACAGGGCATTGATCTCCGCATTTGATAAAAAAGTTTCTTTCTTCAACGGTTCCAAGTAGTTCTCCAACAAGTTATTGAGGTGCTGTAAGTATCCATATACATCGATATAGTTGCAATTGCCCAAGTTAAGGTAGGTTTACTAAGTTAGGGTAGGTAAGTTAAATCTTTAAAAGATTTCTCGTACTTAACATTATTATTAAAAATCACAATAAAAATAATTCATAATACTTTCACATATTGTATGTGTGACCAGAAATTAAACCCTTTAAAGATTTATTGTACTTAACATTTTTGTTACAGCTCAATTTAAACATATTTACCATCGTATCATAATTAAAAATAGTTTTCATGGATAATAATTAAATATATTTCATGAAAGTAGAATGGCAATCAATAAGGTATTTTTTTGAAAATATGAAGTAAACAACATACATTTTTGTAAATAATCTTAGGGTGAATTAAAACTGCCTTTTAGCCTCTTTGTTGATTATTAATCATAAATCATATAACAAAGTTAAATCAAGATTCTTGTTTACTGAGGAGGATTTTACAAACGAGAGTGAATCATAATAATTGAGACTCAAATATTCACTGTGCAAAAACGTTCATTAAATATTTGTTAAGAATTCATTAAAATCTTCCAATTTTCCTCCATACAAAATTGAATGTATCTATAAAATTAAAATGTAAATTAGTCGAATATTCTCTCCAGCATTGTGTTATAAAGCAGAAATCCTCCAAATGTAGTTGAATAACTTTTCAATTTCATTTATTCAGTTATTACTCAAACTTTCACTTCGTACTCGTTAACAATTCCAGTAAGACTAAAATGAATAACGTGCCAATTATGAAATATTCATTTTTGACATTATGTAGTATTTCTACACTTATTAGAAATATCGTTAAATGCAACACTGCGAAATTTCCCCAAATACAAGAAAAAAACACACAAAGTGAAAGGCATCGTTTTTCATCATTTTCCACGCACTACTTCATTTGTATGTGAAAATATTACGTGACCCCTTACCCTTCGCTGTTTCTAACCTATATTTTAATATTTTAGAAATTTGGAATCCGTAAGATGTTTCTCACAAATGTTCTTTACCTAAAATTTCTCCAATTAATAAAAATATAGGAATTTTGTAACATTATTTTTTCTTATTAAAGCTTTGAAACCCTCCGCTGCTCCCCTATTGAAGGTTTGCGACCGCGAGATCCACTCAGTACGTATACGTTGAGAATCACTGATTTTAATCCAACAAAGATATTTTTAGTGTTGTACAAATAAGAATACCAATAATAAATTTGTAAAATTAATTTCCCGCTGTTTCTAAATCCAAGTTATAATTCAAACTCAAAACACATCAATCATGTTAGAAAATTGTTCCTACTAACCTTTTGGTATCTTCATTTTCTAGCACCGAAAGCTCCAAACAAACAATTTAATCAAACCGGCAGTTAGACAGCCGCGCAGGTGTAAGTTTCATGAAGATATACATTCATTTCAACTTTTAGGCTCAACCAATTTATTTACGTAACGCCTTTTCGTTTTATTGTTTCGAGTATTCTGATTTAATTAATTATTTACCTATATAGATTTTATTATGAATGGTTCAGGAAGTTATTTTATATGGTACATTACTTCATACTATTAAAATATATTATTTGCAACTGTTCGAATATTAAGAGGATATGATGATAAATATGTGAGATGAAATGCATAGGTACCTTTAAAATTTACATATGTACTATAAAATGTATTACTTACACAATAAGTCTGTGCTATAAAATGTTATAAGATAAATGAGCACAGTTATAATTTCTGCTCGTTATATTTAACAAGATAATGTCATTTAGTTAATAAAAGAAATAAACAATGAACAAATGTAACAAAAAGGTCGAAATTTACAATTTAATTTTCATTACTGATGTGACAATGTAGTTTAAGAAAAACAATTTAATAACGTAAAATCTTGTTTTTACGTTTTAGTTACGTAAAATCTTGTTTTTCGCTTAAACAAATATTTTATTACAGTAGGATAATTATTATTTCTTGACTATTTATTAACTTAATAAAATAATTTCTGATAAAATATCAGCGGGATGATATTGAGAGAACAAAGGTTTAATTCTTCTAAGCGACTGTGAAACAATGCAAGGAGTAGTATTTCTTTGCTTTATTTTCGCGAATATTTATCGCTGTTTTATGCACGTTTTTGTGAAAATGTTTTAGATTGAGATTGAAACCCTGCTGAAAATTATATTTTGTGAATTTTGTATCTGCTTTTTCACGATTTTCTTTTTTATTACATTAAATTTATTAAAAAATTAAAAATTAAGGAACATTTTTAATTTTTACAACCTAATGACCGAATAGAATTATTCGTCTATTTTAGTATTCATACATAAATAATGTATGTATTATGCTTGATATCGCAAATTTATTGCAAATTTTATGTTTTCTAACGTTTCATGAAAAACCAATTTTCAAATTATCACTTAATATCCATCGTAAGTTGTACGAAAAATATTATAAGAAAGTCCTTTTGAACTTCGAATATACCTATTTGAAGTAATTGAGTGTAATCAACGTCGTCCTTGCTACTTTATTGAAGTCTCCGAGGAATATAAGGGAATCAGTAAACCCTATTTAAGCAATTCACGTTGAGGGACACACATTTTAAACCAAAAAGTATCCCGTAACTGAGGCTTAAATATATTTTTTAAGTATATAATGCTTTACTTTCCTTATAAATGGTCTTTGGATATTCAGTATGGTTTATATTTATAAATTACAAAAGTAAAATAAATTTGATATATATTAAGTAACAAACACTCAGTACCTATTCCATACAGGCAGGGCTACACAAAAGGATTTCACAAAATGTTTCATTCATAATATTAAGGGGATTACTGCAGCATTTGTCACCGATTCTAAATAGAACATAGCCTTACTTGCATTGTGTACCTACTTGCTTTGTTACTAAAAACTGAATTAGAATATTACATATGCCTTATCATACTCTTCAATTAAAAATGTGGAAGCACTAGACTTCTGTCTGTCGCAGAAATGTTTGTAATATTACCGCAGAGCCAAGTGATACAAAGCTTAAAACTGACCTTGACATAAGCGCGTTCAGTGTCGACGAGTTCCATGAGCACCTTCCGCAGCTTATCGGCGTCGGAAAGGTGTCGCGAAGGCGTGGCGGCGGCGCTGGTGCTGCCCGTGGGGCTGCCGCGCCGCGTGTCGCCGGGCGAGCGGCACCAGCCCGTCACTTGCTCCGCACTCTGCCGCACACGCACACCCCCACACTTCTATATTTGTGCACCGGTTAGTGCGGCACCCGGCTAGATGTGGCGGTTCTCGAGTCGATGGACACGTTACGCATGCACGGATTTATTACGGTAAATAGTAAACACCGAAAAAGGATCGGGGTAACAAGGCAGACGTTCAAACTTGGCCACATCTAGCGTAATAAGCAACTAATCGATTCTATTGATGACATGAGTGAATGAAGAAGTAGCGATCTAAATATTATTATATGCATCAGTTTACATATTCATGTTTATTTTTTTCCTTTTGCTGCCACCACTGCTAGCTGTTTATTTAAGCTAAATGTGGACGTAATAATAGTAAGAAATAAAAGTATGAGTGTACAATAACTTTGTTCGATAGTTATAAAACTCTTACAAACAAATTGTCATCGGAAGAGAATTACTTCCGAGAGAAAAGTTTATTGTTTGAAAATGCCCGAGTAAGCTCTTACTTGCTAGATCTGTTCAAGAACAAGAATCGATAATCTCACACACGGTTCTCATCGCGTGTAGGTGAGAGAAAACGATACCATTCTACGTAAGCCCGCCTAAACACACTTAAGCGGTCTATCGAATGCTCCTTGGCTTTAATAGCCTTTATCTCACGTAAGTGTTGCATTCCGTTTAGTACTAAATACAAACTGATGTTTATACGTATTAACTGCTTAATTAAACAAACATGCAAACACAAAATGGAAGTAAACAAACAAATGAACAAATACGAAGATTGAACTTCGAAATGGTGTCTAAAATGTTAATTAAAAGTAAATGAGTAACTAAAAGTGTTAATTAAAAGTACCTTGAGAAGATTTTCGATTTCAAAGGAGTTTGTTCGAGAGCTAACTTTGGGCGGGCCGGTGGCCGCCACCTCGCCCTGCGTGTCTGGTTCAGCGGGACTGTAGAGTTCTTTGCCTGGATTTTATATAATACAATCAATCAAATTGATTAAATTACTACTGCTGCCACTAATATAGTACACAATTTTGTTTGTTGAGTTATTTGTTTCGTTGAATAATAAAATAAAATAAAATCAAAAATCCCTCATATATCGGAATGTGGGTCACACTTGAGTTGTAAGGTACGTGTGATTAACCAGAAATAACGCTGGAGTTAAATAAAATGTTCCCAATATATTTTATATCTGTTCATGGGTTACCATCATCACATTCAGTCAAACTACATGGGTATTTTTTAATGTAGAAGGCTTTAAGGCTACTAGGTTCGCCAAACACGGTTTATACTTTACGTATCTATGATAACATTACAGATAACTGTGAAGTATGTAGGTTTACTTATGCAATTTTAACGTTTACTTGAATGATAGATCTTTCATATTAATTTCATTTAAATATTAAAGTAGCAATCACATGGTAAATAGTCACTGCTACCAATGGACATCAGTAACCTACTCTCTTCACAACAGAGGTTCTACCTGACGTCCCACGTGGTGGATCGGTAACCATACCGGTCTGACACGTAGTGGGTCTCGAGTTCGATCCCTGGCCAGACAGGCATCTAAATGATTAGTTTAGATTTCTGTTCTGGATCTGTAAGTGTGTGTAGTTGTGTATTCGTCTTTGTGTGTCCATGGCACCCACGACACAGGAGAAAATCCTACTGTGGGGCTGTGAGTGTAGAAAGCGTTTATGTTTATGTTTACCTGTAGCCGATCACAGGTGCGTTGCCACTCCTTAGGGCTAAGATGGTCGCCTCATATGTAAGTCAGCACATACTTTCAGCGAAACGCAACTGTTTCATACTTAATAGGTATGGCTGTGGTACCGTCGCGGACCTTTTAAAAATCTATTTTAAATCAGGTATGCCTACCTATCTTGAGATTCTACTTGGGATTCAAACAAATATCAATCAAAACTGGGATCATAAAGAAGACGTTTCCGGCTTCTTTGGTTATTCCGTCATCTTGATTTATTCTTAATAATATCACCGCTTCTTCACTTACAATAATTTACTTCAAATTAATTACTAGTTCGCTGCATGAACAGACTGTCTATTCTATTAGCTTTAACAGGTAATTTTCCGGTATTGTGATGGCGAACGTGAAAGCCAATTGATTCACTAGATAACGTCTAATTCATATAGCTATATCTGTAATAACATACTGATTGAGTAATTACGATTGATATGGTATTATAGCGTAGATATCTGATTCAGACCATAATGTAGTTATTACTGTTTGCCTTTATATTTACTTTTAGATACGCTATTCTGGATACATATATACAGTTTTGTAATAACGTGTATGCTATATTTTTATCTATTGAGATTCGAGTGTAAAAGAGATTTTAATTTGGTTGTCCCTAATATTTGCAGCAAGTATTAATTGATGGTTAATTTCATTATTGGTACTGTAATGTCCGTTTCTATTGACAAAACCATATTATGCGTAACAGCGGAACTTTATTAATTAAACTTCTTTGTTATTTACCACAATAAAACAGATCCGAACGCATCATATAACGTAATTAATAAATTATGAATAATCGAAATAACTCAGTTCCATAGTAATTTAGAAGACTTTGCATATGTATATGATCCTGATGGTCTTATAATTATCTTGATAAACAAAAATGTATGAAATAGTACATGTAAAAATTAAAGAAGAATAGTTAAATGGGAGTAGGTGAAGCATTTATCAAAACATTGGATATCTCAACCGGGAAGTTACAAAATTCATACCGAGGCCACTTTGTTGTAAGAAATGACACAATGAGTTTTTTGGTTGAGGTAAGTCAACATCAGGCACAAGCAAATAGCCTACGGAAAGGGTCGCGACCTTTATTTGGCGGCCGCAGTGGGTACTTTGCATCCAAGTTAGCATAAAATTTCCCCATTTTTATTTACAAAAAAATTATAAAGTTGCTAATCGTGATGTACGAGGTGACAGAATAGCGTTAATTATGAAATATTCTCCTCGAATAGATTCTTCGCTAAGTAACAATTCTCGTTACACTATGACAGTTTTTTATTTTACGAAGTAAGGGAAGACAATTTTATTATGTCGTTATAAGACACGTCACGGGACAGGTTAATGGTTTTCGCGCGCGTGACAACCTGAGCTCACCTTACACGGGTCAATTTATTGGCTGACTACCTGTTACGAGTATGAAGTAAAGTTTTCTATTAACCTGATATTTTCGTAGCATCATTATTTTGTAGCATTATATTTCTTATAGTATGGGTACGTTTTTTATAAACGAACAATAGGGTAGACTACCTGATGGACAGTAGCCACCGTCGTAGATATTTGCAAAGGAGAAAATTGTTTTTGCACTTTTTTTGAAGAGCCCCGTGTCATAGCGCTCCGAAATACTGCTTGATGTTAATTAGTCAGTGTATTTAATTGACACCTGTATCCAAACGCAACGAGGTCAGCTGGTCATATATATTTCACCATATTTCACCAAAAGGCATGATTAGAAAACGTAATAACATTTGTTAATAACGTATATGAAATAGACATTCATTTGAGTAGAAACCATTAGCTGTAGTCCCAAATTGGACTGGATTACAAAGGGTATTCCGGGTAGCTTACAAAACAATCCCAGTGTAGCACGACATGCATTAAATTGACCCGCAAAACAAACGTCCATGCGTACCTATAGTCACCCGTCAAACCAATTCAATACCGTAATTGGCTCTCATGTCATATCCGTTCGTACTTCGGACTTACCAAAGAGCAATTCGGTCGACTAACCCAAAATCATGATAGGCATAAATGATGAACAAACAGAAGAATTATTTAATGCGTAGATACGAATCTCATTATGATTTATCCGTTTCAGTACTCAATTCCAAAAACGAACCAAACTAGTGTTATTATAAAATGTAAAATCAGCAATCATTCCTGTTTTTGATTTATTTGCCTATGTTGCAGAGGAATGGGTAACGAGAAAAGTCGTTTATCGCAAAGCAAAGCGGTTTTGGTGTAATCTTCCACATATATTGTGTTACTGGCTGACAGCCACAATATAGGGAATGTATGAAAATTCTGCTAGATTGGAAGCGATGCCAAGTACGTATTGCGATCGACGAGATTGAAGTTGTTGTGCGTCAGAGGCAAAACAAAAAAGAATAACGTTTATATTGTGTTATTAACGGTTGAATAATAAATTTGTTGATGTCGCACACATGGAATTCTATTAGCGAACTTTTCAGGCACAAATATAATCTGCTGCTATGTGTAGGCTTGCTTCGGGTTTTAAATGTCAAATTATATTTATAAATCCTTTTGAGTTGTTTACATATTTACCTAAATGTTTATATAAAGCGTGCCTTTGATATGATGGCAAATGAAAACTCTGTATTAATTATGTGCCTACTTTATTTATAAATAAGCAAATACTGCTTCTAGTAAAACAAAGATCTGGGAAATAAAATACTCCCAGTTGAAATCTTTTCTTGATTGTTAAAACTTCCTCGGTTTCATAAAATACCTTTCTTTATTTATGGGATACTTCCAAGCTTTTTCATAAATATTTTATTGTATATGAACTAAACATGAAACTTTTAAAAATTTGAAATGAAATTGTTTTTTTTTTTATAAATTGTATGATTCATTCCCATTCCATGATCTATTGCCACAGTCATCCTAAGTACGTCGTAAGTAATTACATATAGATGTAGGGAACACTTCATTTATTATTCTCAGCAGTTTAAACAAATAAATCACGTAATGCATTCTTCAACCTATTCAAAAAGTAAACGAACGTTCCCGTATATTAAAAGTTGTGTACAAACTATAGCCCAGCTCATAGAGAAAATAGCGAATGTAGCACACTTGACGTAGGGCGTGCCGGATATTATGTTGGAGATGAGGGCGGCAGCGCTGCGGTGTGCACACCGTCAAATCGATTATTTAGTCAGCAACCGTGTGAAATAGTTTAATATTTCATTTGTACCTGTCACAAAGGCGCGGTTTATACGCTTCCGGTTTCAAGAGCGTGATTAAAAGAATAATTACCGCTGAAATTGGTTCAGGGTTGCAGGGAACTTGGGGTTGATTAAAGGTTGTATTTGTTCTTTAATACGTAACTTAATTGCGGGGAACTAATGTTAATTATTTAAGTATTCAATAAAACAATTTATCATCATAACAGTGATTTGATACACCTCTCTACATTAAAGTAACATTAAAGGGCAATTTAACTTTAAATATTGCTATAAATAAAGGAAGCTTAACGTAATCATGGGAATTTTATTAATTATTTGAAGTTTTTAGCAAATGAAATATTTTCTTATTTTTAAATCTATAAATATTTACATTTCAATAACCTATAATGAATTTAAAATAAAGGTATGGATCTTCTTAGTCAAAAGAGTTTTAGTTTTATTCAAAGCAATGTTAAGAGTAGCCTGAAAACTTTCAAGTGAATACACAGGTCAGTAAGTCACCCTTTTTCCCGTACTTTCGTGTCTGTCATTTTTACATATTTTTTCAAATGACGGCAATAACTAATGTGTTCTTAGTCTATCTGATATTAAATTTCCACACCAAATATGACATTTCAAACCTCAACACAGCAAGGAAATGCTGCTAATACGTACAAGGTACAATATGTGCACAAAAAACAAATGAGTTATGAAGACAGTAGAATCCTTTGAAGTCTGACTATCTGGCTTTGGAAGCCACCACATCTATATCTGCCTAGTAATATCAGTGCTACTTTGTTCGAGTTTTAACGGTGTGGTAAGGGAGACTCTTCCGAGGATGTGTTGCGAGGATGTGTTGCTAGATCTCAGGAGTACCTGTGGCTAACCTTAAGTAAGACATTGATCCATGACAGTGGTACTTACCGCCAGACTGCATGCACGTTTGCTACTACTGTTCTATATACAGCCTTACAAAAAAATTGTTACTCACTCCAAGCCGGCGCAGGCACGATGAGACCCGATATCATGTCATCGGAGATAACTGGCGGCTCGCTGGGCGGCGGGGGGCACACAAGCGAGTCGATGATGTCGTCCGTGGCAGCCCGCATCACGCCGCTTAACTCCGGTGGTTCCGTACGAGACGACCTAAACGAAACGAAATAATAAATTTATGTTCTCTCTATTTTCTCCTTCGGATTTTCTTCTTCGGAAACTATCTTGAAATCTCAAAAAATCATTTCATACCTACAATAAAAAAGCAGTGCACCATTTTCGAACGCTGCCATATTTGAGTGTCATCCAAAATAAACGTGTATGTAAACTTTCAGTTCAATTAACGCTGTTAACACTCCATTCCATTGCACTCCACTGTGTCTACTGTTATCATTGAAACCGACCCATTAAACTGCCTCCAATAGACAAAAACTTAGTTGAGTAAATTCTTAAGTGGTATTCTATAAAGGGCAGAATTGTATTGCTTCATTTAATATGTAGTCTGTAATATTCCAGCTGTATAGAGATATAACCGCGCTAAATTTAGTCATAGCGTATCCCATTATAATTCCAAGGTAAGAGTTGAGCATCGTTTACATACCATTATAATATTGCAGCTGGACAAGAATACACAATACAGTATCCAAGGTTTAATAATAGAACAAGCAAAAAAAGTGGCGTTGGAAAATTTTAACACTATTAATTTATATTAAAACTAAACTACGGTTGTTTATATTTATAGTGCGCAATAAAGAGTATTCTATTCCTACGGCTCCGCCCACCTTACTTACGTCTACCACGGTATCGAGTATCCTGTTAATCTTCGAACTATCTGTGTGCCAAATTTCAGCGCAGTCTGACCAGCAATTTTTGCGTGAAAGAGTAAGTATCTTTTAACATTCATACGTTGTTTGTATAATAATACGTAGCTTTGTATAGTGTGCTGTAAAATAATACTTGAGATTACAGCTCTCAGTAATCTCTAGTATTATTTTGTCGGGCATCTGTATATCCGAGCATTGTTACGTCAGAATGTTATTGCTTACAATGTCCGATCGGATATCGTCAAGACCCAAAGGATTGTGCGATGACCTATATATAACGCTAAATAAATAAAATACCGTTTTCTTCTCTCATATTCCTATATTAGGATTTTCGTGCTGATCGTGTCGTAGGTGCCTTGGAAACACCAAACCAAATACACAAACACGAATAGGTATTGAAATTCATTGTTAAGTCGAGTCTGACGGGATCGAACCTGGACCCATTGCGTGACAGACCGGTATGATGAACGCCCCATCACGAGCGTCGTCAAAATATGAAACTTAGTAACATACTAGTAAAATTCACGATTCAACGATCGGGATAACGTACAAGACTTAACTTTACATGTCGCTTATAAAACGACTTAGTACTGACAACTTTTCCGTACCGTCGTACCGTTTCGTCGAAGGATAAAGTTTGGAAATACTGTCTAGATTAGTGGTACCCGTCTACTTCTTTATTTGCGTTTTAGTTTTCCTAAGTTTAATGCTCGAGCTCTAACATTTTTATGAAAGAAGGTTTTAGGTATAGTTTGAAGTTATTTTTAGGACCGGTAAGGTGCCAGTAATTTTTTGGTATTCATACCAAACGAATAACTGACACTAGGTACAGGTACACAGGACACTAGTAGGTAGGTATAAGATTTCAATCAAATAGAAAAATGTTCAGAAATTTATGTATGTGACCTGTGTATAGACATAAATTATAAAATCTACCAGCGGCGTCCATTCGCATCACGGCACCCTGAGAGCTCAGCGCGCAATGACCTGTATTGTACTGCATTTGCATGTCACGCTGTGACGTATCTACTCCGCGCGAGTGAGCTTACGCGATTACGGAAAGGGTCAACGTACCCGATAGTGCTGCTTGGCAAATGACGTAGAGCTGAAGCTAAATACGTGATTCAGTTCGGTATGACGGCGTTACTATTGCTTTTAATTCCATAATGCACAGGAATGCGCTGGCAAATATAATTTTAGTGCCGGTGTATCTACAATCTTCAGTAGTTTGCTATTGCTGCTTAATATGTAGTACAAAGTATTTTGATTCGTTCGAAAAATGCACTAAATTGTACGAAATAATCACGCTATAATATTTTCCAGCAAAACGAATAGATAGATTTTTTAACAGAAATATTTTTGTGCTTGATAATTTCTTAGTAAAATGTTATACAACTTCCGAAAAAATGGCAATGTTAATAAGGTGAGCGATAATTTTTCCGACAGTTTTACAGATTGTTTATTGAAGAGTATTTGGCTGAGCAATTTGAAAAAAGTAGACTTCTTCACATTCTCTATTTTGGACTTATTCACATAATAGCGTGAAAATCTAGCATCGTGTGTAGTTTTTAACAAACATCTCATCATATAGTAATAGGAATGTTTGACTTCCATACTATATTGCAGAATGACGTAATGGGAAATATGTCGATATTCGCCAGTAAGTTTCCAGGTCCGCTCTACAGTACTGGTAGTTGGTGCTGGCCTTTGAATAGATTTGCGACAATGTTTGGTTGCCTTACCTAAATTTAACTGCCTAAATAAACCTTCTGAGTATACTACATCAACTATTTTATTGCAGTTTGCAATTTCAAGTACATGGTTTTTTAGTCTGTTCTTATAAGATGGCAATGGGTACTCATTAAAATCAACCAACTCCATATAATTATGTAGAACAGGGTTTCCACCTGAAGTGAATCACAGATGCGCTGCCACGACTGAGGGCTCTGATATGATAGGACCCATATGTTACTTCTTCACTCTAGAAATACTTGTGGCATTGTTATCATTTCGGTCGAACCATACATACTCTACTTTCAAAGATTTGCCAGCCTGAGAACATGTTTTTTATTATTTTTTCCAATTTGACACAATATCGCCTTAACATATAACGGCCACCAGCGTGGTTATATTAAACTGCCTCGATTATGGGTCTTGGTACGTCATTATCGATCTTACCCTCGGGTTTTCCAAGAGACTTGTTCGCAAGGGTAAAATTTGTAGACTAAGAATTCAAACCA
>DWTU01001023.1:0-14390 GCA_018251515.1 Cecropterus confusis
CACGTACCCAGAATGCGCGCTTTTTGAATTTCTCTTTGCCGATATTTTTACCACTACCAATTTCCCCGTAACCACGATCCGTGAAACGGGATCGAAATATCGGCAAAAGGGTATACAAAAACAGCATGTCGTGATTACCAGCAATATATTAAAATGAAGCCTACTACCATTAAAATATAATAATTGACAATAACGTCGTAGGCATGAACGTGAACGTTCGCGAGACGGGCGGTCACATCGAGTTCGAGCCGTCGTCGTACTACGCGGCGTTCTCGTGCGAGCTGGAGGCGGCCGCTTACCCGATGTGGTCGGTGCTGGCGCACCTGTGCGAGCCGCCGCACGCGCCGCTCGCCGCGCGCCTGGTGGCCGCCGCCATCCGCTTCCTGCGCGCCTGGCTGCACGCCGTACGAGCGCCTGAACGACCGCGACGAGTGAGTATCGTACACGAACCGCGTTTCTGCGCCACCTACGTCTATCTTCCCATGTACTATGCTTATAGCGGTTTTTACTATAGATATTTGTTTATACCATGGTTTCATTGAAAATATTTGAAAGATATTTTTGTAGAATCCTTCCATAAAATCTCATTAGCACGATTAATCACTGTAATGTCTAATAGATATTATATTACAGTATGTTTTAGGACTTTTTTGTCATTTCGACATTTATTCTATTTTATATTGGAATGGATATTCACCATAGGCCAGATTTAATATTTATTTAGTAGCAATATGTCGGCTACTAACAACTGTTTACTGCCTTTTTAAAATGTTAAGTATATCATACAATACAATTCAATTGATACATTTTGATATGTAGCGGGTACTTATGATAGAGGTTTGTGAATTTCTTCGTATTTCATGTAACCCTGGGTTGCAATATCTGCAAAAAGAATTTCAAAAACCCCTAATCGTGAGTATTTATATTACTCATCAAACATATACATCAAGTGTAACGTTTGACGTCCGCCGGCAGTCGGAGGCGATGCACGCGTCGTTCCACTTCCCGCTGCACCGCTACCTGGCGGCGTTCCTGTGCGCGGGCGTGCGCTCGCTGGGCGTGTCGGCCGCGTCGCTGCTGCCGCCGCGCCCGCTGCTCGCGCAGCTTGCGGCGCACCCGCTGCGTGTGCAGGTAACTTTTGCTGTTATCCGCTAACGCTTGTGACTCGCGTCAAATTTGATTCTCGATAACTACATAAATGAGTTTTCCTAATACTGCCCTCGTAACGGTAACTTCAGTATGTGCAAAATGATGGTGTCGGGATAAACACGTTTAACTATTTTTTAATCTCTACTTCACCTATTAATATTGCAATAAGAATATTTCTGGTTTGATAACCGGATATTTTTGTAAAAAACGTAAGCAGCATTTACGTATTTAATTGCTATAAATGATATTTACTATAACTTACATAATTACCTAATGTAGCGCAAGTACTGCATTTTACGTTAAGTTTTGACTGACTTTCAATAATACTTTTTTTCTTTTACGCTCGTATAGATTACATTTTTCTAGTGTAATTACTAGAAGTAAAATATCACGAGGGCAGTATTATACGCTACCGCTGACGCTTGTGAGTCGACCCAAATTTTAATGCCCATAAACTACAAAAACGGGTTTTCCTAATTGACGTATATTTTTAAAATCTCAGTGGGCCATGTCTCCTTGAACTAAATGACTATACGTGATGTATGGTTGTCATACAGTTTGGTGCGCATTTGAATAGCTATAATAATATTATATTTTGCATACTTGAATTGAACTAGTATGACTATAGACTGTGACACATGCTTATACCTAAAAATTCTAAAATATCTTCGTACTGTTATCGAGTTATAATCTAAAATTCAAACAAATACCAATATTTCGACTATTCGCCGCATTGTCCAAATATTTTGTAGATGGAATAATTCTTTCACATATATGCTATGATGGTATACAAATAGACTAATTGAAATACAAATCCAAGGACAAGAATAATATACTATTTTGATAATTACTGTAATATTTGAAATGTGGCATATATGTTTAATATTTACTTTCATTAAATATTTAATATCTTGATTTTTGGCGGTAAAACAATATATAATGACAATATATATTGATGTATTATTTATATTTGTTTCATTGACATCGCCATGTGTACACGTTTTACATAAGAATACAATGACTGTGCACTTAATGCTTTTATATGACTTATATAACAAATTAAATTTAAAGAAAAAAAAAAGTTTAAATCTTTAGAAATGTGGGTTAATTTATACATTAAGTACGTATCGTATACAATTAAACAAAAAATAACGAATTTATGGTTTTAAACATAATATGCCATCGATTAACATGTCCTGTCCGAGAGGTAATGAAAAAAAATCACAAATCGTATTAGAATGACTTTATTGATCGAGAATATTACAAAACTACCTTACGGGATACCTTACCTATGCTACCTTAACTATACGAATACAATGGTGCGTGTCAATTGACTATGGGGTTGAATTCGTCGGCGTCGTCGAGCGGCGCGGGCGGGCTGGCGGCGCGCACGTGGCGCGAGTAGTCGTACGTGAACATCTTGACGGCCACGTAGCCGCCCAGCCCGCGCGCGCCGCGGTGGATCAGCCCCGCGCCGCTCGCTAGCGCCGCTCCTGGGGAGATATACGGAAATGAGACCGTGTGACTCTGTTCGTTACTCGATCGCGCGAGCGCCACTGGTTCGATTTACATACATACAATTTTAGTGAAATTAAAAAGTAATCATGTTGATTTAACAATTAATTAAAGAAAATTATTGACTATTGCGGTAACTTCGTATAAGTGACGTGGTAAAACTACCAAAATATTGCAGATACTGTGTTTAATTTTATTTATATTTATTATTTAATTTTAAAAATGAAATATTTTTCGCGTAATATGGAAATTTCCGTTATCTAAATTTGGGAGTCGCAATAAGCTTGCAAAGTTGGGTTAATAATTAGTTATTCTAAGGTCACCAGTGAACCAACATTTTATCAATCATAAACAATGTTTTCAATGCCTATTAACGCTAAGTTAAAAACATGTTATTCAATTTTTTGATGACCGTGATAACCTTAATTCATTATATGCAAAATAAACAAATATTTTAAGTAAAAGACAAATATTGTCAACTATAAGACACTTAATACATAAACAAAAATTGGTACGTAAACAATTCTTTACTTTACATCTTGGTATAGATCAATATCAAGTTACCTTTCATCGGCTGAACTGGTTGTATATCGATGAAGGGCACGGTGCTCTGCGCCGCGTCCGCTTCAAAGTCAGAATTGACGAACTCCATGTACTGGTCGTGCGTGGAGTCCACGGGCAGCGGGGCGTGGCTGCGCGTGGGGATATCTGGCTTGTACAGATCCAAGCGAGTCCTGGAAATAGTATTTTTAAAAATTGGTATCAGCAAAAATATATGTTATTTATAAACTGTGGCTAGTTCAAAAATGAGATGTGAGGAAATCATAACATTGTTTATCTTATTAATGACTTATAAACTTAAAAAAGACAACTTAATAGCATAGAAGCACTCTTCCTTAATAGATTTTAAAGGACTTGTAGAATTTACCTGGGTTTTTCTGCTCCATCAGTGTTGTCATTGCTTATCCATTGACTCCTGCTAGGCGATAGCTTGCCAGTCGTGTAGTTAAAAGGAGTCGACTTGATCTCAAAATGTAAATGGGCGCCGATCATACTGAATCTGAAATCACATATTTTTTTTAAAAGATAATTCCATATTTAATTGTAATCCATTAGAGTAAATGGGTATATATTACCTCACGCCAGTCAAAACGTGTCCAGCAGGCGAATCAAGTTCATCCAAGTCAATGGCTCTCTTCTCGTAGGAGAGCGTGTGATAGTCCACGCCGTTAGTGACTCCTGGATCTGACGGATCGAATTTCTGTATTGGCACCCAGTTACCGGGGACGATGGCGCCACGCTCGCCCAGTGTCCCCTCACTAATCTGGAGGTGAAACACCCTGTCGACTTTGACTAGACGCAAGCCAGTCACCACCCTGGAAAACGTTATCGTTCAAATGCCGTGAATTAATAGCAGTACAATAATCTGGACACCCGCACACCCATGCTGTTAGCACGAAGAAACGTCATAAGAAGCGACAATATCTACACACTGCGACACATGAGCCCTGCGGTTACGATTAGTAATATGCTCTTTTTACAGCGCTGTGGGTTAGATTAATGGCAACATGTGGCCCCCAGTCAGATTTTTACTGACTTGTTCTTCTCTACATCCGCCAATTCTTCTCTTAAGCTGAACGTGCGTTCACTGACGCCGACCACGTCTTCGCAAAGACAGAAACAGTACGAGCAGTGTGTGAGGGTCCATCTCCACCAGGAGTCAACCTTTGAAAGAAAGTTTTCTTTTAAACACATATATTCATCGTGGTTATAGATATGGTCATTATGAATCCTATGACATCTCTAAACGTGTGCGGGCGTCCTAAAACGAGCCGACTAACTTGTTGTTGTTGACGTCGGAGGTGGTCTCCCAGAGGCTGAAGTAACGGTCGGACGCGGGGCCCTCCTCGTCGCAGAGGCACATGCAGTACGAGCAGTGCCAGAACAACCAACGCCACCACGAATCCACCTGCAGACACTCTTACACTTGTTACGGTTTTGTTCTACTGATCGTGCTAATCCAAAACCATGTTGTTACTTTAAACTGTCTAACACTATAAGGAGTGGAAATCTCAGAGAATATAAATATATATATAACGAATCTTTTAACTTCTATATAAACCAACAATGATCTATCACACAATATTTGTTTATATTATTTTTATCTCAATTACAAGTACTGATAATTATAAGTACTGATGATTATGACCGGTTAAGGCACATAATAAATATCTTGACGCAACGATTTGTTTTGTTAATCTATTGACCTCAATGAACCGAGTACAGATTCGTGTGTGCATTGTAAATAGTTGCGTCTCGGAAAGAAGATACCTTCCGTAAATTGCATGGTCTATTATGTGATAATATGTTGATATGTTGTTTGATCTGGTGAATAAAATTATACGTGCAACATTGTCGGGATGTGTGCCACACATTTTGCCGTGTAATAATGCGTTGGGCAAACATTGGGGCCAACATCCCGCGTCGCGAGCTGAATAGCAATAAATTGTTTTCACCTTGGTCGTGCCTCGGTTGCAGCTGCTGACGCGCCCGAGGGTTCGGCCGTTCTCGTATTCGATCCATTCGTACCTCCGCTTAGTACTGGGGCTCTGGAACATGAATTCAAATATTTTTTGAATATGTCACTGAGTGGATAAATTGAAATAGACTGGAACTGGATAAACTGAGTAAAAGTAAAATCTGAAGAAATGCTAAAAAGTTATAATGATACAAATTTTACTTACCGCTGGACAAACCCACATGTCGGAGTCGATGTATTGACAGTCGATGATCCGACCAGTGCAGGCGGGCTGGTTGGAGCAAAATTGTTCCCCGAAGCAGCCGTGGTTTTGCGTGAGCGTATAGTAGCCGCAGTTCTCTCGGCAGGTCCGCTCGCTGTTCATGTCCACTTCGTTCTCGATGTATCCTTGCAATAAACGGGTCACTTGCGCATATGTCTCGCCTGCAAATTGCAGAAAACACATCACTTGTAATCTGTTCGAATGACGGTCATATTTTTTATTCAGTCAGAAATTGTTTCATCTCTTACCTTCCTTATGAATGGGAGGGTCACATCGGTAGATATCTCGTCTCGCCATAACAAGCGCGTCTCTGGCGGCCGCCGCAGTCTTGGCTGATCGGTCTGCGTACCTCTGTCTCGTTAGACCAGCTTCTTGAGTGAAATTTCCTGCAATGTAATGCGTAAAAATAATGTAATATGTTGTTGATGATGACGTCGATGGATTTACGAGATTACTTCCAAATTAGGCTCTTCCGTTCACACTAAGGAATATTCTCAATGCAGTATTTTCCGGTCTCGACGGCCAGTCAATGTATGCGGACCAATTGTAGCGACGAAGTGCTAACACGGAAGTTTCAGATAAAAAACTGGAAATGACTTAATATTTGCATACTTTACTGTACGTAAAAAGGGTCAGATAGTTCACTATTATGACGCTATGAATCTATCAATACCTTCTCGAAGCAGTTCAGGGTTAGTTCAATACAACAAGTATTGAGATAAAACACAACAAAGATTCGAGATCTTTGATGTGTTTTATTTGCTTCGCGCAGTATTCATTGCTCCGTTATAGATAAATAGGTACTCATATCAGAACACGTACGAAACCGTTTTGATTTAAATACCTACATAATTATAATGACATTGTATTGATCAACGCTATGTCAGGGACTGTGATATTTACTTTGATCTGTAGTTTGGGTTACTGGTGTATTATACAGTTTCAACAGTAGAATGTACGTATAAATCGTTATAATCGTGATGACCGAAAGAAGACAGACAAAGGAGTCACCTCGTCTTGAAGCCGACAAGTGAAGCCATAAAATTAATATTCTATTGGTATAATACAAAAATATTAATACAATTCGCGTTAACCGAAATATTGTGTAGTGAACCGTTATTTGATAACCTAAATAAGTTATATCGCGATATTAATTTTATTCAAGAATAGGTAATTGCAATTTCAAATGAAATTGAAGGGAATGAGCAGAAATGGAATTTATATTCGTTCAAACGCATATTAACTACAATATTCAACAACTATGTTTTTGTTTACAATTCTGCGTACGTAGTTAATTAGCCACCGCGAATAACGTTCCAAGCGAAATGTATTACAACACATCATACTATATAAACATTTGAGTGCGTTGATACACGGTTCGCATTACGCAGACATAATTGATTCACAGAAAGTGGACGATTCGCCGTCTGGTCGACCTTGAATAGCACAATTTGTTTTCATCCCGAGAAGGCACCACGTGAGAAAGACATTGAAACCGGGAGACTGGTAGCAATATTACGCAGTGATGTAGTTCAACTATTGAAGTTACCAATACCGCCATTCCACTTCCAGAAATTCTACTTCCAGCAAATAACTTTTGGGGACTGATAAGAAACAGTCTGGAGCTGTTTGTTTTATTGAAAAATATGATTGAACGCAATTCCTGTTTATGTATTAAATTCATAGCTCAAAGTTGACATAGATTAATAATCCAAATGTTCATTGAAATACCTTTTCCGTATATCCTGAGCAGCATCCAAGAGAATTGCATCATGGCGTAACCCTTGATCTCGATAAGCGATATCGTGTTATACATATCATATATCAGCTGGTGGGGAGACAGCTGGAGCTCACACAAGTCCGGATGCTCCTCCTGAAATGGAATATAATGCACATTCGTCATTCAGGTCAACCGAAGTGCTGTAGTTTCTGACAGTCTTCATTCACGCCGCAGTTATACTAAATTGAATAAAAAAGTTTTTTAAGTCATTATACTATACAGAAAAAGGTAGATCTATCTTGTCTCAATAATAATATAAAGTCGATGAATGTAGGCGTCCACTTTTCACCATTGCAACTTAATGTACTGTGCTAGAAGATATTCATTTATTTACGTTTACAATTCTAGTAAAAGGGGACGAAATTGTTCGTTAAAACGAATGTCAAAAAACAGAGTAATTCTACAAGAAAATCTTGTTTCTACCAAAGCGTAATGCTCTATTATTGGTATCCCAGATGTAGAGCACGTGTGCGGCTGACGACACCTTTTTTTGCGAAGTTATTTTGAATAAACAACAAATCTGTCCTCTTTTGCTTACTAAATTAAACCATGATTCTTTTGGAAATATATTATTTTCATAATTTTAGCTTTTGTAAAACTGTTTCACCCGTAATCATTTTTAAAATACATGATTTAGAAGCTGAAAGCCAGGCCCTTCAAACCTGAACACACCCTAGGTTACACCCTTATGATTAGCCGCCATAGCCAGCCTACCACCTTTATTCACGTAGATTGTGCATGATTTATGGTAACAGTGAACAAAAATAGGTATGGAAAAGATGACACCATAGACAAGTAACAAAGATTCTTTAGAATATCAAATATTGAACCTATATAAGTCAATAATAGATAGTGTAAAAACTATGTTATCTCAAATCACATTTCCTGAGTTATTCTGATTCATAATTATATTACACCTAGTGTTTGAAGAATGTGTTACAGTGAATGATATCATACAAGTGTGCGTTTTATAAATAAGGCAATGAAATGTTTACCGTTATGCAGGATGAGTGTAATTATTTCTATTTAATGTAAATATATATACACTTATGTTGCAAGATACCTATGCCTTCTATTAACTCTCATATTCAGTTAATGGTAAAGTGACTTTAATCGGTTATTTTTTATTTATCCATATTATCAGTCATATAACAAGTTTTAGTCTAGTAAAAATAGAACGTAGAACCTTCGCAATTCATACACATAGTATGATTATTTCAATAAAATGTCTGCTGTACGTGTTGCCTCAACTGATAAACCTTACTAAATGTTTTAAAGTCCTTTTTGATCTAATTCAACCCGAAATGGTTTTATTTCATATCTTTATAGGTCGAAAGACTTTGTTCATTTGCATTTGTCTTCGACGATTTTGTTATTTTTCATTAACGTTTGAATTCATGCTTATTAGATCCATAGGCCACACTGCATAAAATATACATTATCCTACACCACGCTTTTAAGAATAGTTAAAGTATAGACCCCCTTGTAACTGGTTACCGTATTTGTTGTTACCTGTTTCATCAAATTAATTCTAATAATATCTTAATATTTAGATGTCACAAATCTCAATTCTGATGCGGATTATATGCTCATAATAACTGTGCTCATACATTATAACCTTATTTACGTAGTTGCGACATGCAACAATAGCCATTGTGCAGTTTTTAATTGAGAATACATAATCGAAACTTAAATTGCTCATAATTCAATTGAAAATTTGTAAATGTCATATCAGCTGTGGTTTGCGCTCTCTGTACTTTAATAATATTATCATTCATTGTATTATTTTACAGTTAGCCATCGAACGTGATTTGCTTAGGTTTACGTTGCCCCACCTTTTACAGTAGGTTGATTTTGATACCTATGTTTAATAAGAATCTGCTATTTGCGTTTTACTTCATCGTCAACCCATTATCATCCCACTGCTGGGCACGGGTCTTCTCTCGAGATTAGAGGGGTTCAGGCAATAGTCCACCGCGCTGGCCAAGTGCGAATTGGTAGACTTTACACACCTTTGAGAACTCTCAAGTGTGCAGGTCTCCTCACGATGTTTTCCTTCACCGTAAAGCAATGATAATTTATTACTAATACGCACATAATTTTAGTAAAAAAATCAGTGGTGCGTGCCTGGGATTCGAACCTCGGACGTTCGATTGAGAGGTTTCAACCATTAGGCTATCACTGCGCCTTTTTTGCGGTTTACTTATAATGTGTTAAAAGGTTACTTACTAAATCGTTAATATTTGGTCTGTATTGCGATATGTAGGTTACCTACTTACAGGTTATAACTATTGAAATTCGTCTTCGGAAATATCGAATTATAAACTAGCCTTTTTTCTTGCTGCTTTGCCTGCTTGGGTTGTATTTTTTTACCGTAAAGAGTATGAGTATCCTACATGTTAATTCAGGTCATAAAATAACTGCAAATAATCATCTAAATGCAAATAGTAATTTCTAAGTGAAAGGATGACATTCACCCACAAAGTCCACACAAAATTTCGCTTTTATAATTTTAGTAATTATAAGTACCATGAATGGCTTATCGTCGTAATTAGAATTCGTACTAATCAGACTACATACTTATTGCCTACATTCTATGAAATCGTTGTTTAATATACACACCGGGTCACTGACACAACGTGTTACCAAACACGGTCTCCCGAACGGCACGGTTTATGACTTTATTGTCTTCAAATCCGCGCTCGTCTACACTGGCATTAACAGACAATGGGTCCCAATAATACTATGACGGGATTACCTGCAACGCAGAACGGAACATATCCCCGTGCTCCATCAAATCATGAATTTTCTTAATAGCTTGCGACACCGAGGCCTTCGGGTCCATCAACACGCTCTCCGCCAGGTCCAACCATTCTCTCACGGGAGCCGGGACCGCGCCCGGCGTCGCTTGCCTCCTCACAAACGACATAAAATTCTTATATAGAGAATCGATCGTTTGCACCTTCTCCGTCGCTTTAACCCACAGCCAGGTGTCGAGCGGAGGCCGGGGCGGACGCGGCTGCGACTCAATTTTGTTGTCGAAGGACACAAAAGCCTTTGTTAGTTCCACATCGCCTCCGAGAACGGAATCACTCCACGCCGTGCCCGTAACATTTTTCCACAGTGCACTCTCCAGCGCGTAGAAGGTATCGCGTAAATAATCGACGAGGGTCAGGTCGTCGGCGCTCGCGACCGCCAGCAACGCAACGAGCGTTGCGAACCTCATGATGTGAAAGTGTATCGCTTCCCGCCGCGGTCGGAAGCGAACTGACGGGCGGAGGGGACAGCCGGTTGAGCGAGCGGGTGTCCTTAGTGCTGTACGCTGCGGTATCGATAATGCGATCCTACGCGACCCACGTTTATTTGCTTTCATACTACAACAAATGTGAGCGAAGCCAATATCATATTTACAGTGGATATCTTTTAGAAAAGCAATTATTTATTTTCAACTGATATCTTTTTTTAATTACTTTAGTAGGTTGGAACCCTCTATAATTTATCACGAATTTGCCAATTTTTAGCATCCATAGTAGTTCACAGAATTTTATTAGATTATGGTGTTGTTGAAAATAATAAAATAATTCGATTTATTACATAGATAATTTATAGATCATACGATATTTTTTATATACATGACTGCACCCACTTAAATATATAAGGTAATTGATATCATATGTTCTTTTCTAATCAGTTACAACAAAATAAAAATTCAAACATTGAACATGACACTATTGATATCGTTTTTATTAAGGTTATTTATCGAAAAAATTAATAGAAACAATCGTAGCAATCTCGGTAACTCGCGACCACGCACTAGCGTCCCGCATGGTAATATTGTTAACTCGACTCCTTCTGCAATTGCCGTGGCTCTTATTTCAGGGTAACATTGTCTATTATAGTGATATTGTAAACTAGTTACATTTGTAACGGTTGTTATTTGCCAGTTGCTCGTACCGTCAGCTGACTGACACCGTCTCTAGCTAATCCGTCACAGTTGTGGGTGCACTGTGCACTTGGGGTCCCTTACGAAATGAGTCACGTTATTAGTCCAACAGTTTTATTGTTTCGTTAACCATATAAAAAGTTGTAATGAAAAATCATGACAGTGGTAAACTTAACAAAAAAATCTTTCTTGAAAACTAATAAAACAAAAAACTTCCGTGTTCTGTTTTAAATAAAATTAATGTGGGGAACTAATATAACAACAATTAGCTGTTTGAAATTTAATTGTAATATATGATTTTCTTAACCTTAATCGCTCGAATTGTTTTAATTCGTCCCATAACAGTCGCGATAGCGCCTTTCTATTATTATTATTAAAATAAAAAGATGTTTGGAACAGTTGTACGGACTACAGAGGGTAAAATTTAATTCTACCAATTCCAATCGATTTTTACCGTCAACCCATTGCTGTGCCACTGCTGGGCACGGGGCTTCTCTCAGATTGAGAGAGTTTCAGGCCATAGTCCGCAGCGCTGGCCAACTGCGGATTGGTTGACTTCATACACCTTTGAGAACTTTTTTAAAGAACTCTCAGGTGTATAGGTTTCCACACGATATTTTCCTTCACCGTAAAGCAGTGATAATTAACTTCTAATACGCACGTAATTTTAGAAAAATCAGTGGTGCTTGCCTGGGTTTCGAACCTCGCACCCTCGATTAAGAGGCCGAGTTTTAACCATTCGGCTATCACTGCTCGATCAATATCGATTTGTATTTACTCGTTAATTAGTCACCCCCACTGCATCCGTTAATCCGTTTCATTCGTTGCTATACAATGAATTTGACTGCGCCGAGGGGACTAAGGCAGGGCAATGCACTCTTGTAGGGGTAGATGGAGAGGATAAAATCGTAAAATTTAATCCATTTACAGATGCGAGTGAGCGTACGGGTTCGAAGTGTTTGGGTTCTATGATCACGTGTAAAAAGCTTTTTGGGTGTCTTCTCCAGGTTTTGCATCTATTATTTTGCTTTGGTAATGATTTAGTAACAATAGAATGCAATGCGATGCAATATTTGTACTTGTTAAATGCGATACAAATATATTAATGTTTTAACTTAGTGCTACACGTTACTATGTACACGTACCTATATAAAATAATAGTATTACAGAGGCAAAGATAATTGCTAATCAGGTGATATAGTACTCCATGTACTATAGGTACTCGATGTTCACGGACTGAATAACTACGCAACCTGCATACTACCTAAGATAATAAGTACTTTTAAATAAAGAATATTATTTGCAAAAATGGGCTTGGAGATTATTTTAAGCTTTAAGAGAAATATTGATAGCTTAATTTTGTTGCTCAAATTCAGCAAGAACCTTGCAGTAGTGAAAGTGTGCGAGTCGTTACGTTACAACAGTTAATTCTTTACCTGCCAACGTGCGAGTAGGACAAAGAATATGCGTTATTAGTTGACTGATGACGAATATTCTCTCGCTCAGGCTATCATGGACGCTATAATAAACGCTATCATGGAACTAATTAGTTAAATAAAGCCACTCTCAATTGTTTAATTTTAAGTGCCATACATAATACGGATGGATTAACAGATGGCACGACATCGTTTGTTTTTCTCTTTTTCTCAATTTCCGTTACATTCAGACTTTTGCACATCGTGCTTTATTTATTCTAGTTAAGTTATTTTAACATAAATCAGTAACCAAACTAACCTACAACTCTTTGCGACCTTCCGCGATCCTCCCTTTATAAAAGATTTAAGAACCCCAGGGGATCTTGTCCCACAGTTTGTAAAACACTGGTCTAGGATATATGATATCCCACGTTAGTCCAATCGGGAACGCTCATTTAACAAACTGAATGTTTATTAAGCAAAACAATATGACATAGTGCACCAGCGGAGTATGGTTTCAAAGACTCATTGTCGTATTCCTGGTAGTCTGAACTGTTAAAGTTGCTAAATAATTGTACGTCTATCTCATCTTTACATATAAAAATCAGCTTTTGTGTGTTTATAAAAAAATCCAAAACGATAAAAGTATTCGATTGACTGACTTAAAATTGTACAAAACTTTTTATGTGCCTCTTTATCTGTTTTTTATCCCAAAAGTCTCATGGGAATGTCGGTTAGAGCTACATCGAAGCTAGGCCGGTTTTAGCTTCGCAGTGATCGACTAATTTTATTTTACCTGTAAATTCGTTTGCGTGGGAATTGTACTTGATAATTTGAGGTGATGATGTCACGTAACTATGGGCCGTGTCTCATAATAGCATTGACATTTGTACCTGTGGTAATGGTAGGGAAGAAAAAAAACTAATTTACTTCATTCGTTCATTAGTCAAAATATTAATATAAAACAATTGTATTCATATAGTCATACCTAGTTACATTTAAGTGTTTGGGTTCAAGTTGAGCCCTGTAAATACGCTTTTAAATATATTCTTTAGAGGTAAAGTAAAATTGTAAAAAATTATATGAATTATTTTGATCATTAATTTACATCATTATTTATTTAGATTTAGATACTCGTATAATATAAAAACATATCGACATCTACTTTGTATTGTTACATCCCTGTTTCAGGGTTTTAATTTCGAACTCTGCAAAATGCATCCCGTAAGTTTTTGCGCTATGTGGAAATCGACAAAAGGACAGACAAAAATATTTTGCTGCGTCTGTACGCTCTCTACGTTTTTGTGCCGCGTACACTTGACATTTACGCTGAATTTTTTTCAGATAGCACTACTCAAGTACATACCAATCTGATAATTATTTTTTGCCTTAAAAGCCTTATGAATATTAAGATGTTATGTGAGAAAACCACGAACTGTGAAAACCGAACGTCAGAATACCACACTAATTAAACTAGTTTTAAATTAGTGCAGAGGAAATAATTAAGTGTCGATACTCAACAAATCTCTTAGGACTTGTGACATAATTAAAATTTCAACGTTGCAATTACTGATATTTTCGGTTAAAGTGTTCTATGTAACGTTCTGGCCGTATAATATATTTTTTCGTATACAAGCGTTGATATTTAAGAAAATAATAAATAAAATATTTATTTATACATTCGAACGTGTTCCTTAACAAAAATATTATTATTCAACATGTCACTTTCTAAATAAGATAAACAGTCACTTGATTTAAAATAATGTTTCCTTCCTGACACGTCCAGT
>DWTU01001024.1:0-14386 GCA_018251515.1 Cecropterus confusis
AGACCCGTGCCCAGCAGTGGGACAATAATGGGTTGACGGTATACGTGTATAATATAACTCGTGATCATTGTTAAAGCGATATTTAATAGTTATTATAATCGAAATTATATAACCGTTCGGAATCCAATAAGTTTGGCATTTGAACTCCGGACCTCGTTATCCTAAAATACCATATTAAATCATATCATAGCTACTTTTAAACCACAAATAATCTCTTTGAAAAGTTGGCTACGAAAACTTTGTCACAATTTATACTTTGTGAGTCTATCAATCATTCGAACGCCTCCTGGCTGGAACCTCCACGCCTCCTAGGATTTTTATTACAGTTACTTTGCCAGAAAGATGTCGTTTTACATCTGCATGAATAATAATGTCATTGCATGATTATATAATAGAACAAATACTATGGAGAGAAAAGTGAAACCTCCAGTCATTGTCCAGGATTACGATAGAAGATCACGAATAATTGGAATATTGAAATATAATATAGCTGCAATAAGATGTAGGAGTACAATATCTCTACAAAAATATATCTGTATATAAACAGTGCTTGTTATATATAATTATCTGTATCTGGTAAACTGACAACGTGTACAGACAATGCGTACATATATCATTACTGAATTGATTTAGAGTAAAACACATATTTGGTACGTTTCGGAAGACACCATTCATACATATGAAATGCATATATTTTTTGTGGAACTCATGTTATACCTGCATATGTTTTCAAGCTATTCATGAAATTTATATTAACAGAAAAAAACGAACAAGCTTACAAGAAACGGAAGCAGGACTTCAAAAATTGTGATATAAAATGCACGCTGAGTTATTATTAATCTTTGCTTTATTTTCATAAAGCTGTACAAAATAATAAAGTATTATGTATTTTCTAAGAAAATATAATGAAGTTAATAAAATGTTCATACAGGCACCATATTAAACTCAAATTTTATTAGTTATGTTACTATTAATTTTTGTTTATTCTAGAAATGTGCAATAAACCTATGTTACTGGTTATAAAATAAGAAATTCAAAGATATACTTGGAATGAGCCTTACTGATCTTACTTGGTCATGTATAAAGTCTACACGTTGCGGTAACTAACGACACAAAATATTATTTGCGATGGAAAAAAGTGTTAGTTTTACGTCTGTTGTGAGATGGCGCCACGTGATCTTGAAACGGGGAGCTATCGGATTTAAAAGTATGTTGGGTGCAACCCTTTGGACATGTCCCACTACTGGGCACGAATTCATCTTCTCAACTGGAGAAGGCTTGGAGCGTGACTCACTACGCTGGGTCAATGAAAATGGTGGTCACTTAACTTTAAACGCTTCCGACAATGTATGACGACTTCTACCCAATATACAACTGGAACTGACGGCTTGAAGTGCTCTCCGAAGCGCCGGTCGGCGCATGACATTTTGTTCCTAGTGGTTACTCATCCAACGACCTCGTTTGAGGTTGCTTAACTTTATAGATCAGTTAAGATTTACACGCCGAAGGCTCTACGTGTTAACCAACTTATTGCACACTTAGAAGATCTCTGAACTAGGAACGCTGCTCTCTAAATATCATCCCGTTTGGTGGTAGGTCTCCCTTCGCTAAGCCATCTATGTGTAGAAAGTTGATTGTTTCATTCTTTCGTTGCGAGAACTTAATGAATCTGACTTAAGAATAAGAATAATATTAACCATATTTCGTAATACATTGCACACACATAACAAGGAAAAGAAAAAAAACGAATAACGATACAATAGTTATCTTTCAATAGTTACTTGGAATAACTTATTTTTCTATCTGATATGTTCGACAAACAGAGATTCGTTAGATTGTTTTTATATTACGTTAATATAATTACATCTCATACATCATTTAGCGTAGAGGCAGCGTATAGAAACCGGTATCTTTGCCAAAATGTAAAACTAATGACATCACTTTATCATATTTCTGGGTTAGAAACAATTTATCATTGTCGCAGGCACCATATCTAAGTCGAGACAAATTCCAAAACAGCTTACAGTCGCGGTGATTTTGCACCTGCACTTTAATTAAACTAAAATAATTGAGTTATTTAACTTATAACCTAGATTAAATTACTACTCATAATCAACAGTACCCTGACCATGATCAAGGTGAGCTTTGATTGACAATACATTAATCACTGCATAAACAATGATGACGACTCACATTGCGGATCGGTCACCATACCGGTCTGATATGCAGTGGGTCCCGGGTTCGATCCCCAGCCAGACGGTCAACTGAATGATGAGTTTAGATTTCTGTTCTGGGTCTGGGTGATTGTGTATTCGTCTTTGTGTGTGCATGGCACCCACGACACAGTAGAAAATCCTAGTGTGGGGCTATGAGTGTACAAAGCGTTTATATGAAAAAACATTGTCAATTATGTAAATGTTAATGAGTCTGGTTACTTTGCGTACCTATTAGGAACGTATACAATACTTAACGAGTATGGTCATAGAACACAGAGACAAGTGAAAATGGTAAAAGTCTTAATTGGTATGGGTAGCTCTCAGACATTTAAAACAAAGAAATTTATAATCGTATCAAGTAATAAGAAACTTGCATGTTTAATTTTTGTTCGTTGTCAACTGAAAATATTTTAGAAAAGAACATAATTCATAAATGAAAATGCACCTTTTAAAAATATACCATATACATAATTTTTTTTCCTGCTTTTATATGTTTCCAGCGATTTAATACACACACGCATATTTTCAAGCATGTCCTTTGGTTGTAATGTTCATTACATGTTACTGTAAAATTATGAACAAATATTTTACGTACGAGAAAATCAAATAATGTTTTATATAGTATATAGTGTTGCGGTGTTTTAATTTCTCTACAGAATTCATTCTCTAGACTTTAGAGAAAGAATTCCCTAAAGAAATTAAAGAACTAGAGTCTAAAGGCTTTAATTTAATGATAAAAGGTCATATACGACAAGATTTTGCAGTCACAACTCTGACACGGTTCAAATTAAATTCAATATTTCTAAATATTCAGGAATGAAGTCGTTGAGTTGTAGATCACATGCAAAATAAACGATTCACGGCTCTCATAAATTTGTACTAAGTCATTTCTTTTATTGGCAAGGAATGATTGATTAAAAAGGAGGTCGAAAAATTTTACAATTCACACCTCTCATGCGGAGTGGTCATCATATCGGTTTCTCACGCAGTAAATTGCGGGTTTGATCTTGCCGAGACAGACATCTGGGTATGGGTACTGGTGTATCGGTTTTTGTGTGTCCATCCCTTCTACGACACAGGAAGAATCTAGTATGTAAAAAGCGTTATTTATAGAAACATTATATAATATTGATTCCGTTACACATTGAATTAAGCTGATATGTGAAATTTTTGCTCCTACCGTTTATATTCCCACGCCTTCGAAAAATCTTCTTTTAACGTACGTATTGCTAAGCGGATTATCGGGGATTGGAGTGACAACAATAGTATATATATAACACGCGACATATTTTCCTTATAACAGCAGTGTCAAGATTTATTCTTTCAGATATACATTTGCAAATACAATGAAAATATAATACTGCTCATTTACATTTACCAGTGATATACCGTGATATTATAGTGAGTGATCTTTAGTTGCCTAGATAAAGTAAAGAACACGGTATTCAATTTAATATGAAGTTTTTTTTTTTAAATATAATATGGAAGTCCACTCAATGGTAAACGGCCACTGCCGCCCAACGACATCTGTAAAGAACCCCAGATAATATCAGTCTTGCCTGCCGTTAGTCACAGATGCGTTGCTACCCCTGAAGACTAAGTTGGAACCGATAAGTATATCTCCCTTACCGCACCCTTCAGACCAGAACACAGCAATGCATAATACCACTGTTACATATTAGACAAAAATAGATGTAACGGTGAACTTCCGGAGTCGAACCACTAAGACTTCTACCACCTTTTCAGTCTAACAATACAAGACAAGTAACATAACTTGTCTTGGTCTTGAATAACACCACTCCCTTTCTCTCCGTGAATGACGTAGGATACAACTAAGACACAAAACCTAGATGATGGGTAGCCTGTCTTCCTGTGTAACATCAACACGCACTACGGTCACCAACGCTCATGCCAGTGAGCAGCGATGACAATTGGAAAAAAACCCTTATTAGGGGAGGCTTTAGTCCATCAGTGGATCTAAAAGGCTATTGGATGAATGACAAAGAATTATTGCTAGTGACTTACTGTCCTTTGGTGTATGCATGTGGAACGAACATTCGTTAGCTGCTTAGTTACCACAAAAACTCGCTTTTCGATATCCACTCATAAAATGTTTCGAGAAAATATTTTGGCGGCGTTAACTCTAAGCTATGTTTACTTTTACCCACTTGCTTTTAACGTTATGCTCTTAAAAGCTTTTTTACTGTTACTTAGTGTTTTGTCTTTGCACGATCTTTGTTGACTTTCACTGCACGTTTTGTCTCAAGGTTTGGTTTTACCTCCGATAAAGAAGAATGTTATTAGTTTATCGCATGCTTTTGTGTATCTGGTAGTTTTGTGCGACTTTGTAGCTCTCTAATGGGATTTGAACAAGGTATTATATGTGAAAGCTATAACTTTGTGATGGAATTCTGAGTAGCTTTGTGAGGATTGTCGGTTATTTTCTTAATCAACTCAGCAATTTTAAACGTTTAGATGATATTCTTCCAATTGACAAAAATTGTCCGACTATAAACAATACGATAATAGTATGGTAACCTTAACTTGAAGTGAGCACCAGGACTATCTGTAAAGTACCTAACTCTTCGATAACTCATTATTTTAGGAAGAACATATCCAAGAGTACCATGATAAGGAAACCAGGATTTGATGATGGCATCCCAGATAAATCAAGGTAAACTTTCGAGAATCGTAGGGGTGACTATTGCGTTTGTTAATTTATTTATGAGTATTTTAAAGTATAATTTAATAAAGGTCTAGAGTCGATACGGTGATGGAGCGGAAAGACAGTCGACGGAACGCCTCAACGATTTACAACAGTTACCTTGCGTTTGGGCTTGATTAATTTGTATTGATAAGAACTTTACACCTAGATGGGTTGTGACAGTCATAAGAGGTCTAGTGATGAAGACAAAGGACAGATAAAGGAACTCCTCAATGTTTACAGTAGCTACATTGTGTTTGGACTTAACTGATTAATATTGATTATGTTATTTAACATCAACTTAGTGATATTATATGAATACAAATATAAATATGATAATTATTATCATCAAAAAAGTGTGATTTTTTTTACAAAAAACTAAACCGACTTCCACGCTTCAAAAAAGTAAAAAATATTTTAAATATATGTTATTTTAATACATAAACACATAGTACATTTAAATGATTAGTTACCTATTTTGTGTCAGAAGTCGGTTTTATTTTTGTCAAATAAAAGATATACTAAGTAAGTTTCGGCTTGTTTCATTCATATGATAAGTCAAGTTTAAACCTTATCAATACAAAAAAAAAATCACAAAGGTTAAATCTCATAGTTTTGAAACGAAAATATTTTTGGGAATTTTATAGATTCTATCCGTAATATGATTACGGGTATTGATTATTTCTTGTACTTATTTCAGGAATTAATCATGATCAAGTATTGTGGTACTTTTAAATATTTTATTGAGCATTAAAAAAACAATCCTTGTCTTAAGCATGGTTTTTCTAATGATAATTCAATTCTTAGACATGTTTTACAAGTTCTGTAATAAAATCTGTATAGAACGTTACTTTAACAGTAATTACGTTTTATAATGAGGCTTCTATCTACCTGGAGTTTAAATAATGGAAAAAGTATTCAGAATGTATACCGAAAAGCAATAAAATAATAAGCAAACAAAACGTCAAAGCAATCGCCGTAGCCATTAATATTCATGCTCAGTGGAATCGTATTTCGATCAATCATTATCTGATTGGCTGGAACGCCATATCTCATACATTACTTTTATTATAACGGCGGCCTCCTGTTTACGATTAATGGAGCAAATTACTGTACGTTCTTTATTGGACCGATATGAAAAACTGTCGCATATTGGAATTACAATTGAGACTGTAACTACGCATTTATGTACAATATTAGCATTTATGAAAATGACGCTCGGAAGTTGGGAGAATTGTGTCAACATTGATTAAAATGTGATCTCTACTTTGAGCTACAAAAATTGGTAAGGTAAGAAGACATAAGTCATATATACTTGAGAGATCCTCGTATATCCTCACGTTACAGTACAAGCTTAATCGGCTTAACTACTGCTACAGTTCTTTCCTTTCACTTGGTACCCTCTGATAATAACTGTATATTGATTAAAAGGAGTTTGTAAACATTGATCTAGGTTAAGATGAGGTTCCTTTTTCATAATACAAAAGTAGCACATGATCATACAGTCCAGTTCACTGATGGTAAGATAAGAATAAGGTATACAAATAAGATTACAGTTTTACCTGAGACTGGCTACAGATGAGTTGTTACAGCGCTTAACACTGCGTTATTGGACACAAATTAGTGCAGTGGTGGTCCTCTGAAGTCGAACCACAAAGGGTTCTACCCCATCAAACTGTTAATAAAAGTGTCCGTAATTAATTAACCGTTTAAGTTGACCAAAAGCCAAACGCCACGTACTTTGTACTTTTAGATTTTTAACCGACTTCAAGAAAGTAGTCCGGGCAAGTAGGTCAAATTAGGGCAAACATCTCGGAATGAGAGATAGTCGGCTATAAATTGCTAAAAACCTTTATTTTGTTATTCAATCATAACCTTTGTTTTGTTATTCCAACCGTTATTCAATCTTAACCTTGTCTCAAGACCTACCAATCGTAGGGTGTCTGCGTCAACATACATTTTAAGGTCAAAGGTCAAAAACCGATTTTTTACACATTTATTGTAAAAATCCGATTTTCTATAGGATTTACGGTATTTTTTGCCTGGACTAAAGGAGGAGGTTCTCAATTCGACGTTTTTTTTATGTTTGATACTCCGATACTTTCGACTAGGTGAATCGATTTTGACATTTCTTTCTTTTATTTAAAAGCTGGTGCTTCCTGTTGGGTCCCATTTTAATTAGGTTCAGTTCCGACAAGGGCAGCCACGAGAAAAACGTATAAGTCTTAAATTTTTATAAAGTGTGCCCGACAAATGGAATATCCAAGCTTTTACTAATCCGATTGTCATGAACCTTGAAATGAACATTAGGTAACCAAGATGGTACTTTTCACTATGATTTAGTGAAAAATATCATATTCTAATCCTCAACCTTGATGATGCAGGTGCAAGGGTGCTTCGAATCTAGACCATAGAAGTTGACCATTCGGTGCTTACGTATGCTGTAAAACTACAATGCAAAGATATAAGATGAAAATTTTAACCTTCAACTCCTCAAACCTGATGATGCAGAGTACCGCAAGCCTAAGTGATAACAGAGCCATTTGGTGCTTACGGATATATAATGAGATTAATAAGCAGAGACTACGATGAAAAAATTTGCCTTCAACTCCTCAATCCTGATGACGCAGGGGTACTGTAGGCTTAAACCATAAATGATGGCCATTTTGGTGTTTACGTATACATAATAAGATTAATAAGCAGAGATATGAGACGACAAATTAGACCTTCAACTCTTCAATCCTGATGATAAAGGGGTGCTTGATATTTACGTATATGCAGTAGTATTACTATGCACAGATACAAGATGAAAATTTTGACCTTCAACTCCTCAAACCTGATGATGCAGGGTATTGCAGCCTAATATATGGGATAGGATTAGGTTGAGCTGAAATATTGGACGGGTTAGGTCAGGGTGGAACATAAAAAAAACGTAAAACTAAACGAGCAAGGCGCGGTAGCACATTGCGTGCAGGTGCGCCCAATTCATATAAATACAGAACTAACCTTTATTCACCTCTATATAATTTATAAAACTTTGGTTAGTAAGTTGCTTAGGGCTAAATTTTTCATTTATGCTGGAAGTTGAATTTACGTTCGTATTTATGTTAACATTTATGCTTTCGCGTAAAATAGTATTTACAAAGCAAAATTTGTGATATTATATGAATCTAGATATAAATATATCATCACTAAAAAGAGTGTTTTTTTATACAAAATAGAAACCAACTCCTATACCTCAAAAAAGCAAAAAAAAAATCAAGATATGTTGGTTTCTTACATACACAGTACCAACATGTCTTGAAAATATTCTTTGCATCTGTGAGGCACAGAAGTCGTGTTTTTTATTTTTTGTAAAAAAAATCTTTGATAACAGTGAATGAGATTCTGGTATGGTATGAATTTATAACTTTGATGATCCGGGTAGAAACCCGAAAACTTTTTTGACTCTTATGGGCTATTACTATAAACAAAGTGAAATACCTTGATTCTTCATTACATGTCCCTTAGTACATAAAAGCCACACTGTATTCTTAAAAAAGCTACATTATAATAAGTAAAAGCAAAGCAAAGCAAAGCTCATGATTTTTGATTGAAAAAATGAAAGCAAATATACAATATCTAAGATCTCACGTAAGGCTTTGATGTTAAATGAACATAAAATAGCATTCAAGAGTTTACTCGCGATATAATTTTCACATCATACTCGTATTAACCTTTGCTGACTAAGCCGCTCGACTTTTTCTATTTGCCTGTGGCAAATTTCCAAATTACTTGCGCAGAAAGCCAAATGTATTAGAAGCATGTTATGTTTGTTAATATTTATGTAAATCGTAAATCTATATTAATGTAAGAATTTTCATAGACTTCATATATTCAATCTTAATACTTTCTTAAAAAGATCGTCACAATTATCTTATTTGTAATAACCAATATTATTAATTCTCGAGTATTTGAGAGGACTCAATCTTGAAATCTGTCATCCGCACGTCCGTCACATTGTGTTCGTAAATACGTATTTATATCAGGAATTGAGATTGTTTATCTTGAAATAAATGTTCCGCAAGATGAACAATAATAATCTCAGAATAACAATTTGTTATTGTGGTTGTTGTTTTGGTATTGTGAATTTGATATCTCCAGATAAGTATTTCACTGGTGTTGTACGTAATTATGTGCTATAATATTATAATGCGTAATCTATTTAAGAAAGGATTATATATGAAGTCGAAGAAAAAACTTACATTAATTTATGGATTTACGATTTACATAACATATATACAGACATTACATGTTACTGATACTATCTTCACATTTTGTTAGTGTTGTAGTCAAAATGATAAAAGAAGAAGTGCGAAAAATACAAAGTTAATGCAAAAATACGACTGTTACAGATCACTCCAAAATCAAGTGGCTACAAATTTACCTCGTCTCAATGTTCTAATTCATTTTTTTTTCTCCTGCGTTTTGTTTGATCCTGAAGTTAATGCACTCGAACATTTGACTTTTTTATTTTATTTCAACATTTTCCTTATTTTTTCGGTTTTTCAGGTAATCGCAACAATTTACACTCATAAGAACGGATGTACTGTGTTTTATTGTAAGTAACTGAGTTTAGTGCTTATACCTCTAACGTAGCATAAGGTTTTTAAATGTCCTCAAACTGAGATGTACTTTCTTGTTGTTTACTGAATTTAGAGCACGTACCTCAAATGAGAATAAGGTTTTTAAGATGTCCATAAATTGAAATGTACTTTCTTGTTATTCACTAGCACTAGGTTTCTTGTTTTTTACTGAATTTAGTGTACGTACATCTAATGTAGCATAAGGTATTTAAGATGTCCGTAAATTGAAATGTACTTTCTTATTGTTAACTAGCACTGGTTGTTTTATAATTTAGAAGTAGCAAACGAGCATGCAGACCACCTTATGGTAAGTAGCCACTGTTGTCCATGGATATGTGTCGGCAACTTCATTAAAATTCTATCCGAAGTCAATCACAGATACGTTGCTACTCACGAGGACTAAGTTGGTCGCCTCATATCAAAGGGAGCCGGCAACGACACCTTTCCACTGAAACGCAAGAACTACTTCACGCTAGAAATAAGTGTGACAGTGGCCGTACCGATTGAACCATACTGGTTCTACCACTTTGCAAACGTACTTAGCTTACTTAATATGGCAGATACTAAAAAATCATGTGGAATTAGAAGCCAGGACAGGATATATATATGCGGACGACGACAAAACCATACTCTTTCGGATTTCTCATTAATATTTTGGAGTTTCTCCAACATGAGCTTGTATTTAAGTTCATGTAGCATAACATGGCATTGTGAAACTTGGCGCGGTCATTAAGAAAATTTATTGAAATACTTATAAGTGCGTGATTTTTCTGTTCGTTTATATTCTTAAAATATAACTTTCTATAAAATATCTTATTTTGCTTTTGTATATATTGGGTTTTCTTTAAAAACTAACTTTGCAATAAATGCAATCGCAAAGCCGAAGGTATGTTCCTTACTCGTAGAAAGGACTAGTTTGTTCTAGCGCACCAACTAAAAGTCTTTGATTAATGTAACATTTAATGGTTTGAGCCATATTTCAGTTAATTATAGATGTCTTTTTAACCTCGAAGATCAAGTTGTTTGACTGAAATATAAGTAGGTACGTCGCAAAACAGAGTTTTAATTACGTTATAAGTTGCAAATCATTTCCCCGAGTTTTCGCAAATGGTAATGTTAATTTCTCTCCTGACTTTCAATAAACCTGTAATCAAAATCTCATTTAACTTCCCAAATTGTTCTTTCTCAGCAAAATTTGTGTTGAAGTATAAAATTATAAATTAGAACCTAATACAAAAATACATATTAAAAATATAACAATTAAATGCTTATTGCAATTTACATTACGCTTGCAATGCGATTTTTCGTTAATGTTGTGTACTTCATAGTTCTTGTTTTGGTTCATATAAACATTCATTGCAGTTGAAGAGAACCCTGTCATTTGTAACGATTAATTTACCGAGTACAATGTTTTTGGGTAACTTAAAGAATTTATTGAAGAAGATAATTCTGGTATGGATCAAATGTCACGAGTTATGAAATGTTTTCGCCCGGCCGTGAGTAAAATTAATAGGCAAATGATTCGAAAAATTAAATTAAACCTTCACCTTAAAAATATAATATCTATAATTGAAATTATTTAAAAATACTGGATGATCCAAATAATGCCATATCCTGAACTCTATCTGAGACCGTATTTTATATATCCGTATCCATATCTAGATCCGAAAATTCTTAGCCATTACATCCCTCTTACTTTTGAACAGGCATCGGGAGTAAATTTAAAGGAACTTAATGTGTGTAATCCCAATTGTACTACGTTGAATTTATGTAAGTAAATAATTTGTAATCTTACTGATATTGTCGATAAGCCAATATACCAATTCAATGCCTTTACCAAAGTCAATACTCAAAGCAGACTGTATTATTGAGTATATTCATTTCATATATTCATGCTTGAACAAAATAAAAAATGTTACATAATGGGGTGGAATAAACACGTAATATTGATATGATATTTCATTGTATTTAACCAATAAGAGACTTAAAATAAATAAATAAATAAAATAAATTCACAGTGATTATTTCTTAATCGACGAATAATTTAATAAATTCCTTATTTTATCATTTTCATTTTACACCTTTAAATAGTGGTTAAGTGAAAATGGTGAAATAGATTTTCCAGTATATCAGCCTTAACGCGAAGGCTCGACTATGCCTTCAGTCCTGGGTCATAGCTGGATAGCCTAGTAGAGAGGTAATTTTTAACGATATGGTTGAATCACGTAGGTTGTTCAAACGAAAATTGAAATGGTGTCAAGAGAGGAAGGATCAATTAAAAATATCCATTATTAATTGATCCTTGTCGTTGTTGTGATTTTGGGAGTATCTGAAGGCAGACCTATAGGCACAGACGAGCCTTCCCGTTGAGGTAGATGGAATAAGTGCAAGCCAAAACATAGCCAATATGTTTAAGGCCCATTTCAAAGTAGAACCTTGCCACTTAAAATGGCAGACGGATGATAATGCTCGGTGGAAGTAGGGGAAAACGTGGCATGCTTCTCATCAAGTGAGGTGAACTACACCATAAAAAATATAGTACTGAGAGCGCGATACTGTGCCTCAGGCAAACCGTGCAGTACTACACCATAGGAGAACGTTGGTACATGCGTGTTTCCTGGACCTGTTTAAGGCCTTCGATCTGGTGTCCCACTAGATACTATGGCGTAAACTTAAAAACGAAACGAGTTTGAGACTGGAACTGATATCATTGTTGCAGTACTGGTACGATAGCCAATTGAATGTTGTTCGGTGGGGAAACTCAACGAGCACTCCCTATAAACTGGAGTGTGGAGTGAGACAGGAAGGGCTGACATCATCGAGGCTGTTCAATATCTATGTGAACCAGTTGATTGAGAGGCTCAGCCATGAACAATATCAGTTACGTGGACGACATGGTTCTCCTGAGCACTTCGGTCAGTCGTCTTCGAAAAACAATAGCTATTTGTGAGGATTATGCCGGGGAGCATGCACTCAGCTACAATACAAAAAAGAGCGAGTATCTCATTTTCAGGGGAAGAAACAAACCTAGTCTTTTCAAACCCATCATTCTGCTATGCGGCTCTCCCCTGAAACAGGTAGCTGTTTTTAGGTACCTCGGGCATGTGGTCACAGAGCGTCTTGATGATGACAGCGACATAGAACGGGAGCGTAGGGCGATGACAGTCCGGGGCAACATGTTGGCCCGCAGATTTGCACGTTGTACTACACTGGTAAAATTGACCTTACTTAGAGCGTACTGTCAGACGTTTTTCATGTGCGGTCTGTGGACCGACTATACGCGACGGGCTTACAGAGCCCTACGTATTCAAAACAATAATGTGCTGAGGGCGGTGCTGGGGAAGCCGCGGCGCTGTAGCGCATCAGTAATGTTTGCGGACGCCCGTGTCGACAACTTTGACGCGATTGTGCGTAAGTGTACGGCTTCCGTGAGGTACAGGCTAGTGAGCAGTACCAACACACTCCTCGGCACAGTGACGTATAAGCTGGACAGCTCTCTGGAGAGCCTGGAATAGTGCACACGTCGGGACCAAGCGCTAGATTTCTCTCTTCTCTTTTTATTAGTGTGATAGTCTTTTATTTTTCTGTGTGTATACTAACATAAGTTAAGCTTAACCCTCTTAAGGGTTGATTTTTGTAAAACGGTTAAATTACTATTTCATTCTTTCAAATCACAAAGCCAAATACAAAGTTTCATTCTCCCGTAAGGATCAAGTGTACCCAGTCTCCCTATGCTATGTTCAAACACTCCTAATGGTCGTTTTTAAAAAGTTGCAACATTTTTAAATGCAACGAATGATCATCACTTAAGACCTCATTTGATTTTTGTGTGTGTGCACGATATAATATGTATATCGAAGGCTTTTTAGCATCTTCGGTCGAATATCGAGGTTCCACCATATAAAATTAGTTTTATCAGGTAGGTACTTTTGTTTTCTAGTTGGAAGGACGTCGTAAAAGAAGTACATGAAATAAGTTATAGGTCAGTTCACTAGGGCAGAAACGCATCTGTAATCGACCTCAGGTACAAGTAGTACAAAGCAGGTAAGGTAAAATAAAGTCCAGAGGATCTCGGCTGGTTCTTAACACTTACCATCATCAGATGAATCCGTTTTGTAATTGTACGCATATATAACTAAAACCCTCTGAAAATAATATAACAAATTCATATAATAAATTGCTCGTCTACAGACTGGCACTTTTTTCTTTTACAAGAACGATCAGTTACCCCAGTGACAAGGCTTTTACTAAGTTCATCTTAGAAAAGTAATTAGCCCAAAGTTGCGCGGATGTCAGTGCTTTAATTATAAACTTCGGAGTTCGAGTGGAGGTACTCACTATTCAACATAAACTATTAATTACTTTAATAACTATACGACATTTATATCTAATTACATTAAATCATGAGATGTGGATAAAGCACTCTACATTAAATAATTCTGTTAATTGTGCGTGTTATACGCAAGTGGGGTAAAATGAATTGCATAATTGTTATTTGTCGTTAAGAATGTTAATTAATGTATCAGAATAAATAAATAAAAAATATGTTTTTAATGTGTTCACAGTTCACGCGTAAATAATGTTTTTAGCTTTAGTTTTAGCTTTATAGAAATCAAATAAGCAGATGAGAATGCACTGCGTCTGATGGTAAATAGTTACTGACGCCCATAGACGACAGACGATGACAGATCCACATACGCTTTGTTCTCTGGAGACCAAATTAGATTGTATATGTTCTTACTTCTTATCTTCTCAATTTAACAGTACCGTCAACCCATTATTGTCCCACTGCTGGGCACGCGTCTTCTCTCAGATTGAGAGAGCTTCAGGCCATAGTCCAC
>DWTU01001025.1:0-14384 GCA_018251515.1 Cecropterus confusis
TTCGTAAAAGGCGACTTAAATAGGGCGTCAGGCGTTGCGGGCAGCAAGAGTAGGAGCTCGAACCGTCTAGTGACCCCAGGATTGTGGTGTGCTGTACGCAAATGATCACCTGGGCTGAGCTCAATGGGGCAACGTGCTTAAAGAACTCCTATAGCATTCCTTTGAAAATCGGCGCTAATGACGACGAACAGAGGGATTTTTGTGGAAAAAAATCCTACATAACCCAACTCTCCCACAGCTTCGGATACCTTATAAAATATCCTCGTCATCAAAAAAAAATGATTAGTTATTCAGCATTGTGAACATTATTAGTCTAACGTCATAACGCAACATCTCAGTAAAAGCGGCTGCTTTAACCGTTTAATAAATTAATTGAACAACACGTAAAATATGTCCGCCTGTATCTGCCAGCTGTCAAATTGACAAATTTCTTAAAAACAAATGGAAAGTGGTAACACCGCACGATCGCTGAACGTGAATACTTGCATCAGCACTAATTAAAACCACTCATGCATGCACTATTGTCGAGTACCCACGAAAACGAGCGTTATGAAGGAATCTATAGATATAAAAGCGAAAGGATAGTCATTTTTTATTAATGGTTGAAGAGTCTAAACTACTAAGCTAGAAACACGAATTTATGCCAATAGGTTTATTTTCTGGTGTAGATGTCAATTAATGATGATTGATTTTCGACCCGTAAAAGTCAGGGAGCGGGGATGAAACCTGAAAGCGCGTGGATTAAAGACTAAAACTCTCATTTTGAAAGGAGAGCTGTACCTAGCAGTGAGACACTAATCGGATTGACTTGTAGTCTGAATGTACGAAGTCGCGGGGAACGGCTAGTAATTAGATAATGTTTACCGTCTGTAGCAATAATTTATTAAGAGCAGCATAATATACAAAGATTGTATCGCTGGAATAACAAATTAACAATTATAATCCAATTTCTCATTTTACTGCGCCGTTAAACGTGTTACTTGTTAATTAGACAGAGACGAGATTAAATGGTTATTCGGATTAGTTAATAACCTGTTTGTGTATAGGGAAATTTACTGATTTAATTCCGGCCAAGCGGCCCATTGAAACTCGATATTTTTGCTAGAAAAGACGAAAAATTATAACTCTGGTAGTAATTATATTATATTGTGTTTCTAGTCACAACACTTGGTCAGATATAATTTTCTCATATTATTTTAATGAATAGCCTAGCCAATATCATTACGAAAGTTGTTAAGAAAGCTTATTAGTATCTAGTCAATTATGTTGACTTACTAACTAGTTAACTAGGGTATTAGCACTTGATGGCTTCACAACTAGAGAAACGAATTGTGTCTATTAATTTAGTGTTTGTTTCTTGGATTCCATCAACCTTTGGAGATGCACTGTGGGATTTAGTCCTTTTTTTAATAGTATGGAAGTAGCAAACGAGTACGCAGTCCACCTGATGGTAAGTGGTCCTAATGGTAAGTACTGCCGCCCATGGACAGCTGTAATCAACCCTAGGTCTCAACTAAGGTTAGCCACAGATGCGTTGCTACACCTGAGAAAAAAGATGGAATGCCTCGGAAAAGTATATCTCCCTTACCACATTCTTCAGACCAGAACAGATCAGCGCATAACACAGCTATTATTAGGCAGAAATAGGTGTGACAGTTGAGCTTCCGGGGTGGAACCACAAAGAGTTCTACCACCTTCCTACTTCTATGCCCTCTGCGTTCAGTGACTGCTCGTTGTCTTCTTCAGGCCTTTAGATCATCCGCCAACCTAATCTGATATACATATGTATTTTTTTTTCTTTTGTACGAATTTCCTCCCTTTTAATGTCTATATAAATCCTTACATAATTCCTTACACTAATTAAATATTTTTGGTTATATTATATGATTTTTTATTTTACAAACATACATTCTATTTTTGTCTATTGTTTCTGCTAATACTAATGTTAAACAAATTTAAATGTTTATTTGTTTGTGGTCTAGTTCAAACAATTTATTTTTTATGCGTACTAATTTTTTGGGACTCGGGAGTTTTTTGTGTCGTCAAAAGTTATTAAATTGTCAGTGTCACTCATTTTATAAATAAACTCTACGAATCTGCACGTACAGCTTGAAAATCCAATGAACGACAAAATTATCCATTCATATTGTATTGAATGTTGATGCCTATTTGGTGACACCAATTGGTCATTAGACATATTGACAAATATTCTAAGGTACAAAGTCCTCGAGCACACAAATATTTTTGTAAATACAACGACACCGCTACACCAAAAACCATTAGTTTTTAAAGTCCACAATCTTATGAAAAATAAACCCACACTTATAAAAATTCGAGCTAAATCGGGCACAGCTGTTTACCCTAAAAAACTGCCTGAGATGGTAACTGAATTGAATTAATTGAGTTTGCGATTTAAGGAGAACCTGTTGGGTTCACCGTATGATAAAGTATTATTGAAAACCCATTCCGATTGAAATTCAAATTTCCATCACGTTCCACGGAGTTTACTGGTTGGTATTTCCCACAGCTGGCTCTGAGACGTCGTGAACCAAAAGTACAATACCCCGCCTGTACAATACGATGCCAGTGTTTCTCAAGTTACGTATTGGTAGTAAGTGCTCTTACTTTTCAAGTGACGACAAATTTAATAAATTTGATCTGTATATACTTATACTCATGAGTGCAATCTCATCTTTATCTAGTCGCGTTAATATATAAAATAATACAGGTTCCCAATTTTATTTCACCATGGAATGCTAATGTTTTATTTTTTATTAAAGTTTTTATCTTGTTGAATATTTTTATATTACGACTCGAGAAAAGAACAAATTATAAATTAAAAATAATAAGTTAATGTAACAAAAAGTTAATGTAAAGAATGAAGTTTTTTAACATATTTTCTTATAATATAGCGTTTATGAGTCGCATGTACGAACGTTTTATTTGAATCTCCGACAGAGCGCGGATACCCCGTGACCCTTCTACGGAACCCCAGGGTTCTACGGAACACCATTCAGGAAACGCTTAAATAATACTCAGATCTGAAATTAATTACTGGACGCCTTGTATACGTAAATGTGTTTATATCGATCAAATATGTTTTTTTATAAAATGTGAGCATTGCCCGTGAGCTAAGGATCTGGTCTGCGGTATGTTTTGGGGGGTAGAAAAATTTTTGAAACTCGAACTGGAACTCCTTGACATTTTTTTACGTAACAATATAATGTTACTAGATTCTTATATAAAATGAAGATTAGGAATTGCTATGCTATGCTGTTTACGTAAAGTGGAGACTATGCGGAATGCTCCTTTAGAATTCTGTTACAATATGTATATTGGTTTGTTTTGAAACAAAGAGTGATATATGCAAATCATACACACTTCAGATTCAATAAAAACACCTGCTAAGCAAGTTAACATAAGAAATATATATATTATGTATATTAATATTGTACATATAAACTTATCTATTATGTTCTGGAGCATACCAAGAGAGAATCGGAATAAAAAGGCATAAAAAATTAGAAGAATTCTGCACATGTCTTATACGAATTGCACGAATCTTATTACTGTTCTTCTTTTTACTGCGATCAGCCAGGTGACATAGAATTTGATTTTCGTAATAAGACTGTACGTAACACATGTTTATATGTTCTAAATGTCTTTTAGCAATATTGTTTGCTGTATGATTTTATGTATATATTGTATATATTTATTATGTCTATTGAATAATCATGTTTTGCTATTAGGGTAATATTCCGTAATACCGTCAATAAAAAGCTATCGTTCTTAACTTCTAAATCTACTGATTAACAAATATTCCACAAAAAAACTGCAAATTAAAGGCGATTAGCAGTATTAGGTTTCTTTGCGACAGCTGTTGAAAAATATTCGATAAACACACGCTTAAAACAATTAACGCTGTATTGAAAAATCATTTAACATGTCAGTAACAGTACTATTTGTTTGAGAAACGACGCATTTACGCATATTGAAAATTGAATTATTGACCCGAAGTTACCATAGTAGTCGCGCTAATGTTGCTAATAACGTTAACGATAAAGAGTATAAACGTATGCTAATGATTATTCTAAACTGCCTACAGCGTATATACCTTCGGTATCACCCAGTGCTTCCAGTTTCACTGTTATTACAGTAAATCTACTGTATTTTCAACCTTTTTACTGTACTATAATTCTAAAAAAAGGAGTGTAGGAATCTACTGTATTTACCAACTGCGTACTTTTATGCTATTTATTTTTTGAAATTTATCGTTTATTTTATTATAATTATACTTTATTTTGAAATTTAATCATGGATTTTTTTGTCGTCAATAACAGAGACTCAGTTGGTTGAGAAAGTTGTCCAAGTATCTAATTAATTAGTAAATTGTAATTTTTCTTTCTCCATCCTAAAAGTCATAGTAAATTGGCCCCTGATGGCAATTTTATATAACATATATAAGATAAGTTATTACGTAATTATATTAGGTAATTTAAATACGTAAGAAAGTTTACTTTATTTTCTAATGTAACAGTAACTGTCGTGTACCGTAATTTTGTGAAAAATACTGTATTTTAAGTAGAAAACACTGTAATTTTATAATTACGGTCTTGAAGCACTGGTATCACCTCATCAGATAGTCAGCCGGCGTCGCCAGAGGTCGCCGACCGTGTTTGGCGGTGGTTCACTTCGCGGTGTTACCAGCTCTCCAAATTTTCGTTTTTAATTTAAGTAATGTTGGTACTTCTACTAATAGTTTTCGGCTAGCAACCGGATACCAATATTTCGTAACTTAGACGAATTCTATACTAACTACAATATACTCATACATTAATTATGTCTTCTGTGAGCCTTCATATTCCCATCCCAATAACATATAGAAAAGGGGTTCTAACTGACGTCGGTCACAAATGCGTTTTCAATTCTGAGAACGAAGACTGCCGTCGCATATGCAAGTCAGTCGGCATCCACACCCTTCCAAAATTCAAAAACTGTTTGACGGTAAAAAAATAGGTGTGGCGATGGTATCACCCGCGAACCATACAAGTTCTTTTACCTTTCAAAATATAATCGAATTGTGATACGATGTCAAAGTAAGAATATTTGTTGTTATTATGACGTTTGAAATAATCAAAATAGAAAAATATCTACTTGCATTAATTTGCATACTAATTTGGGGACTGTTACAACGGTTTAGTGCAAAACTGAGTCTGTAGAATGGTCTTAATATATGATAATGCGCGTAACTACATCAACTACATCTGGTAGTACGTTTCGGTACGTAACCCGAGTTAAATAGTCGGATTATGAATATTCAGCTTTGTGCTTATTACCATACATAATGGTGTAGTACGTATGTATGATTAGAAAACGGTTTCCTTGTGAATTTTAATAAAATTGCATTCATACGACTCAATAAATTGTTTTGCTTATTCCCAACCGTGTCCAAGTTTAAATTTCAATTCTGTATTTCTTATATCCTGATCAGAAAGCACGACTGTGCTTGCCAAATTCCTATATAAATTCACACGCACATATAATATTCCCAACTAAAACAATAAAGAAGGGACGAGAAGTAAATAATTCACTACCATTCAAATGATTTCGATTATCATTTTAATAGTAATGAATTATTTTTAAACAATTTATTGACAACATATATGATGGTATTAAAGTAGAATATAATAGAAGCCATATTTAATGGGAATATTGTTTTATAATTTTAACGCGCAAGTAACATACGAAACCCCTTCATAATTGAAAATGTAACAACGCAATTTTGTTTATGGCAACACTAATCTATTTCGCTCGTCTATTTACACTCGCGGCCAAGGTGAGGGCCGAGATGCGAATCCGATGGTAACGACCTCCATGTTTTGTTACTACTTAAAATGCTTGTTGCCGCTTTTTATTATCGTTACATTGTGGTATCATTCACCTGACAGTAAAGTAACATTAGCGCGATTGTTATGGTCCTGAAGATGGTCACAGACCTTACATACGCGTTGCTATCGAGGACTAAGAGTATGTTGTATAAGTTCCTCGCTATTGTTGTTTAAGCGCTTAACACTGCTCTTATAAAGCTGAATGAACCGGACAAGTGTGAGTCGAACTCGTATAAAAAGGGTATAATAGACTTGAGTATTTGATATGGATTTCAATTTAATACCTCTACGCGTTCATGAGGAAAGGGTTAGTAACTTTGAAATTATTAAAAATATTTTTATTATATGATGTAACTAAAAATTTACGGTTTTCGCAATTTTTTGTTGATTTTTTCTGGAAGACCCTTCGTACTAAATTTTAAGCTTCTGAGTTTTAGTTTAGAAATCACAGCTCTAAGGGACAGTAGACCTGAGTATTTGATATAAATATCAGCTTGATACCTCCACGCGTTCCTGAGAAAAAGATTCTTGACGGACAGACGGACAACAAAGTGCTCCTATAAGGGTTCAGTTTCCTTTCAGAGGTACGAACCCTAAAAACACGTGGGTAAAAAAAACTCATGAGAGACCTTATGAGTGTTTCACATTTCCAAGAAAGAGTAATTTTATTACTGAATTAGTTTCCGCATCACATAATATTATTTGATTTGTAATAACGGACTTCAAAATCATTTCATGCAATTGATAGCGATAAAAAATACTACAAAATGAAATTCAAACAGATAACCAAACAAAAAAATAATTAATGTTTATAATTAATAATATTATTTATACAAAGACCGCTAATAAGTTCCCATTTATGTTTACACTGTATAATTGATTGGGTTATAAAAAGCGAGGCGCCCATAGCAAAACATTTGAGGTCATTGCCGCCTATTCGAGGTCTTCTAGCATTCGGCCGTCACCTTGGCCGTATCAAAATACAACGCACTCGTAATTTATACCATAGAATTAAATAAATGTTGTTAGAGATGACGCGGGCCTGTGTACGTACTTTAGAAAACACGACCAATTTTGTACTTATTTACCGCCATTACGCCATTTCTACAAGTATATTCGTACACGTAAAATAAAATTAACGTGTAAATTACCGGATTTCGCTAGGTTTTATTTTATTTTTGAATGAGCAGAACACATTTTTTGCTTGTTTTTGAAATAGTAGAATAAAAATAATGTAGCAGTATAACTATAAAATTTCGTAGTAACAACAGATATTTATAAAACATTAATTTGATGTTTCATTCTCTTTTCATTATTCTTGAAGACACAACATTTTTATTTTTTATTTGACAGCATACAATACATTTATTTGTCATACAAAAATTATGTTATTTACAAAAGATACATAATAATACATTATATATGACTAATGGAGAGCATAGATCCTATACTTATTACAGATATACGTGTAAAACGCCACCCACAGAACACTTAAATTGTAATCCGCTTCCGGGAGTAAAGATTTAATTTAAACTTAAAGGACCGCCAAATTGTAACTTTTCAATTACGTTAGCGAAGCAGCGCGGAATAAGGCGGTTTTACCTCAGATTTGCTATATAAGCAATTTTTACCCAAGACCTGGTAGACAACGTGAAGCGACAATTTCATAGAACAGTTTATTACAAAATTGCTTTGTGCAAATTAAATGTAATACAAAACATATATGTATGAAAATGTAAATCTGTAAAGCGTAATGTTCTGAAGATAATCTATAGCGTAACACATGTTACCCAGTGGGACGAAAACGATAAATTATGACTTATTTAAATACATGCTTTTACTTTTTATTCTCTTTATTTATCTGAGGGTTTGGATACTAAGTGTACATGTCAACCCCATTGACCGTTATAAAATCTTTTCACAAGTATTAAACAAAAAATAACACCGACTTCCATGCCAAAAAGAAGTAAAAAATAATTCAAATATATGTTGTTTTAGTACATAGACAGTACAGAGTATGTAGTCCTGAAGTCGACTTCAGAACTATCGAACTACTAAAACAACACTTTTATAAATAGTATTAAGGTGAATAAAGGTTAGGTTTTGAATTTATATGAATTAGGCGCATACGCTCGCAGAGCGCTGCCGCGCCCTGCTCGCTTAGTTTTATGTTTTCTTTGATGTTCCAACCTAATCTAATCCATCGTATATTAAACGCTACAGCTCAACCTAATCATAAGCCATTCGCCATTAATTGTTTTGCGTCTTGGCTTACTACATGTTTCATCTTACATATTTTCAATCTTTTTAAACATGCGTAAGTTCTAAATGTCCAATTCTTACGGCTCAAGCATTCAGTGCCTCTGCATTATCAGGGTTGACGAGTTGAAGGTCCAATATGACTTCTCATGTCTCTGCTTAGCAAGCAGTAGCTATATCCGAAAGCACTAAATGGCTAACATATATAGACTATGGCGGCAGTATCATTGCATTATTATGATTGAGGAGTTGAATGTTCAATTTTTCATCATTAATCCCTGCTTAACAAGCTTATTATATATGTGTAAGCATCAAATGGCTAACTCTTATGCCTTAGGCTTGCAGTACCCTGCATCATCGGGGTTGAGGAGCTGAAGGTCAAAACTTTGACAGATAAATAGTGGTAAATTAAATAAAAAGAAAATCACTAAAATATGCAACAAATATACTTTTTTATGTCATGAATGTAAAAACTAAATAAATATATTAAAGACTTACTCTCAGGAGTAAACTTTTTAAAAATCAATATTCAATTAGAACGACGCAAAATAATTCACGAAAACTCGTCCTTCGGCGCGACCGAATGTTTCGGCCATTTTTACCGAAACCGAAACTAAGGCCGAAACTAGTATTTTTGGCCGAAACCAAAATCGATACTAGACTTTTTAATTATTGAATTATAACTATATTATAGTTACGTAGCTACATATCTGATTAACAGTTACAACGAAAGCTACCCACTTATAAATTGGACCTTTAAGTGCAATAATTATGAAAACATGACAAGAGAAGACAATGTCCAATAATGGAGTTTAAGCTAATAATTTATTGGATAAATGGAAGCTATCTTTATCACGAATTGTATTTTGTGGGCTGATGAAGCTACGTCCAACAATTACTACAATATTGGAATTATACGGGAAAACGCAAATTATTCACCCAGCACTGACATTTATAACCGTTATTGCCGTCCGCGTGTTTGTCCCATAAATCTGCACAACATATCAACCCATCAACATTTAACATCAAAATTGAAATCATACGGCCCACAGAGGATATTGCGAAATAAAATTAAATGCAAAATGAAATGTACTTGTAAAGTTATAATGTTAGGATGTCTGAAACTGTACACGTTTTACTTAAAAACGTCAATAATGTCAGAATTTACTAAGGAATACTTCTGCCTTAACTTACCTTTGCCTAACTGCGTAAAAAGGAAATGTGATGCTTTTTTTGAGTCGTCAATGTTCTTGACACGTTTTACAGCCTAAATGGCCGGACAAATTTTGACATTAAGATGTCATTGGATTCGTTTTCTATTGTAGCAAGTCACAAAGTGACAAACACCTTGCCTCGTGATCCTCAATGCTGGGGGTCGTAGTCTCTATTTGTCCCTTTTCAATTAAATTTTTTCAACTAACTTTGCTTTCAGCTGTTTGTAGGGCATGTACGGTGGCGTCGAGATCGATGCAGATCTGATCAACACATTGACTGCGCCTCCGGGGTCTCTTACCCTGTATTTTCCAAGTTATCAATTGGGCTGTACAATTTAAAATAAGGCGTCTATAAATAGGGACAAGACTTTAAATGGAAAGGATGATATTTTTTATCATAACAGTATGGATATCGAGTAAAAGGTAGTAAATATACCATTAAAAATAAATATATAGGTTTTAACAATCGTACGTTACTATTTTGACACAAACTCCTAAAAAGCATTAAATGAAATATGTTTTTACGACACCAAAATACCTGACTGTATAAAGATACTATACTATAAACGCAATCAAACAAAAATTAGTAACAAAATTGTAATTTTTACTCTTTTTTTTTTTTGAGTTTTTTAAGAGGTTTTTTTATAATATACATTTGAACCTATTGTCGTACATATATGTATAGAATAAAATCCATAGTATATCATATAAATAATAATGAGACCAAAATAAATTGCTTTTAGCCTTCTCGGAAAAAACACTATTGTGATAATATCATGTAAAAGGTATTTCATATCGGAATGGTTTGTTATATCAAATATATTAAGTAAATATTTATCACCGGAAACATTCGGTACAAAAGCAACCGTATTTTAGTGATGTTTCCCGTATTGTTAATATTATTATAGCTTATGACAATAATTTTCGGAGTGATTTCTTTCGTTGCTTTATTTCCGCGCTCTTGAACGCTCTTGAACCCTTATTATTGATGGATGTATTTACTGTATATTGACCTAAATGTAGTCAGATAATTTCTATTTAAAGGAATAAAAAAATACAGGAACTAATTTATTGTTATCTTTTCTTTATTTCAGATTTTTTAATGGTTAATTAATACTATACTTCTACTATTAATATAATTTAAACAAAGTCCACCATTCTTCTTCTTGTATTATAGTTTCTTCGTCTTGTACTATAGTTTTATTACAATATTTTTTTTGCATACTCCTTTTAATGTATTTTTTTCAACAGTTTTCAAACGTTGTCTATACCTTCGATCAAGGTAAGTCATACCTCTACAGCGGTTAACTGAACATAATTTTTGTAACAAAATTATCTGGTATTCCGAGTCGGGCAAAAATTTCTTATTTCGCAATCTGCAGTAAAAAACGGTTTTATTCAGCTTCGTTGGTGACTCGGTAATTTAAAAAGTAAAATGTAAAAGTATCCTTCTTGATTTCTTTATAACAAGGTAATTGGCAAGATACACTTACAAATTTACGACTCGCATAGAGCAGCCACTACTGGTTTAGTTCTAGAAGGTTCAAGTATATGTCGGATTCCGAGTTTCATCTTTAGTCTACATCATCTACTTAATTCAATTATTTTTACTTAATAAATACATTTCAGGATACTAAAATTTTATATTATATATATTTGTATTATATAAAATAGGGAGCATGATGATTTAATTTATCAGTTTGATTCTTTCTAACTTCAGTTCTTTCCTGTATTCTTTAAATATCTTTCACATGGCCTAAATATGTTTCAGAAAGTATTTAAATTAGGAATTTTATATATAAAACAAATATTTTTTAAATATTTATGCTCATGAGGTACATTTCTTTCTCAGCGTAATTTACGCGACCAAGCGATAAATTTGGTGTTACTTTTCAACATAATCCTTTTCGCTAAATTAGATCATATCATGATATATTTTATTTACAAAAGCAGTGACCACTCGCCTCATTCGTATTCTATCCTTGGACTTGGTAATCGAAATAAATGTCATACCTTCATCGCCCAGTCAATTGAAAGTAATTTCTGTTACAAAATAATCTCGCCTTACCGGCTCGGGTAAAAATTGCTTATTTCGCGATCTAAGGCAAACGGCCTAATTCCGCTCCGACGGCGCTCACGTAACTGAACTCACAATTCGACAGCCTCTCGTAATGTTGAATTAAACCTTTATGTCTGAGAACGGATTACGATTCTTGCGGTTTAATGGGTCACCGTTACCCTGATAAGGTAAGCCTGAAGTTGAATAGAGAGCTATAAAATAAGATCTCATTTTAAATTAACTGTGTGAATAAACAAATTGGACTTTGTTTGTGACATTCAGAATAAATAACTTTCTGGGACATATTTCGAAATGTGTGTATTAAAAGTAAGTAAATTGTACAATTTGTGGATTTTATATAATACTATACGTTTCACGTATCATTGCAATTTTTTTAGAGAACAAATGCACATTTGAGAGAATTTAAATGCAAAATTTAAAGCGCTACAAATATAGTTCTTTATTTTACAATTATTTATTTGCGACGCTTCCAATAGAGATCATGAGTCATCCGACATGAAAATAATCATGTTACACATGTCTGCCGGACTTGTTCGTGCTTCCAGTGATCAAAAGCCTGGCGGCTTCTTTGCACACAGATTCGCCGTAAAGCAAGGTAATGCCGCGAATACTTTGGGAACCATGCTACACACGAATATTCCAGGTGGTAATTTTAATTCACTTGAAAGGTAACAAACAAGAGAAAGATAGTTATACCAAAATTTTACATAATAGAGTATACATGTTCCGCCAAATTGGCATGCAAATTGATACATGTGTACACATACGTGGTCAAAATCCCTCCTTTTAGCAGTTGAGTAATGAACCCTAATACTAACCACATTAAAAAAATTTAATTCCCAACGAAGTGGGCACAGGTTTGCTAGTTTTTATATAAAATATTTCACATCACATTTATCCATTATATTTTCAAAATAAGTTATTTTTTTCTTGTATCCAGAGATTAAAGTTTCAAACTGTTATCATTTTAAAACCAGAAAGATCGCATGAACCTTTATAGCGTGAATAATTTTTGTTCGCTCGTGTAAAATAACACCACTGCGGAGGTACATTTGCATGCCATTATGCTCTTTATTGACATCAGAAATATATTTTCTCAGTTGAAGTGTAGTTTACATTATACTTGTAAAACAGTATGATGTGTGTGTTTTGTATATCTTTTATATCGTAATTTTAAATAATTTTAAAAACTCCTAGAAGTTAGTGGAAAACTCTTAGACATAATGTTTCTCATAAAATCTCTTCATATCCAACTTACGAGTATCTGTATGTGTGTATGTCTTTATACAAGATTGAAGTAGCAAACGAGCATGCAGTCCACCTGATGGTAAGTGGCGACTGCCGCCCATGGACATGCCATGATGCGTTGCTACTCCTGAGGACTAAGATGGTCGCCTCATATGAAAGTGAGCCGGCAACCACACCCTTCCACACAAACTCAGATACTGCTTCACTCTAGAAATAAGCATGGCGGTAGTACCTCTCCGGTCAAACTACACTAGTTCTACCAACTGTTAAAAGTGCACACAGCCCAGGAATTTATCAAGATCGTAATTGTCGCATGAAGCGGACTTGCGCGTGATTACCTAATGGTTGACACTTGGTCTCTCAATCGATGGTCTGAGGTTGGAATCCCAGGCACGCACCACTGATTTTTCTCAAATTATGTGCGTATTAGAAATTAATTATCACCGCTTTACGGTGAAGAAAAACATCGTGAGACAACCTAAACTCCTGAGAGTTCTCTAAAAAAAAGAGTTCCCAAAGGTGTGTGAATTCTACCAATTCGCGCTTGGCCAGCGCGGTGCACTATGTCCTTTAACTCTCTCATTTTAAGAAAAGACCCCTGCCCAGCAGTGGGACAATAATAGGTTGACGATGAGCTGTTATATTATGCTGTTAGTTTATTTACTAATAATCTAAGAATGAAAGGAAAGAAAGAAAAAGCTGCATATTTTATGCCGCTACCACTTTTATCGCTTTTCTATATAGTATGGAAGCAGCAAACGAGCATGCAGCCCACCCGATGGCAAGTGGCCACTGCCACCCATGGTAATCTGTAATCAACGCTAAGTAGGATCAAAGTCTCACTTAAGGTTAGGTACAGATGCGTTGCTACCCCTGAGGACTAAGATGGAATACCTCGGAAAAGTATGTCTCTCTTACCACATCCTTCAGACCTGAACACAACAACGCATGACCTGACGCCTGAGACCTGAACGCAACACTGCTGTTATTAGGCATAAATAGGAAAACTACTATTAAACCGTCCAACAATACAACAGATACTAGCAAAGTAGAAAAGTTAAAGTGATACCGTTGTCTCATTTCATAAAAAGTCATTTCATGAATAAATAGGTGAATGATAAAACATAATTTATGAGAATAAATGTCTTTAAACAGAACATAATATCGCTTTATACAAGCTACTCAGGAAGTGAAATCGTTTCCATCGATATAACAGAAGCTCCGCCATGTTGCCTGTTTAAGTCCTGTAGCTTCATTAAGTGTCTCCAATTTGCGTTCATTAAGCCCTCCGTAAAATAATATCAAAAGGAACCTCCTCAGCGGTCCGTTGATTGGAATGAACCTACCCTCAGATTGAGCACGTCGAACGTTATAAAGCCAAATTAACAATAAAATTACCCAACTAAAGAGACCGGATTTCGGTTGTAAACTTTAACAATTCCAATAAGCCTAGTTAACTAAGCCCTGTCTTCAACTCCGTCGGTCCTAGTAATTTCCTGTCCCTTAGTAAATTTACACAGACCAGCATATGCTGAGCTCTATTTCGGTTTCATGTTCTCCAAATTCTATTTAATACTCGGCATGAATGGAAAGGGGCGGCGCTGGATATACTGGTATCAAACCCCGTATATCGGTTCCACCTGTTTCCCCATTTTCTTTACGATACCAAATTATTATTACAATAGTACGATCCCG
>DWTU01001026.1:0-14382 GCA_018251515.1 Cecropterus confusis
GAGGCACGTACATTAGCTATCGCGTATATTTTCTGAGCAATTTTATAAAACAGTAATGAAAATTATATTAAATATTAATTATAGCATTTTGTGATATAAAGTATAAGTTTAATTTTTCTCCAAAAATCATGAACTCAATACAAGGTACAACATATATTTAATATTGATTACTATTTGATTACTATGTAGATAATTATTTATATTTATATAAAATGCAGAGTTGAAATTATTTTTTCCGGATCAGTTTAATTCGAAACACATTTTTGATACTTCAGTATTCACACCCTACCAGGAAAAAAACTTTTTTCAATCTAACACTGACAAACAAAAGCTATAACATATAGCTCATGTATATTATTGAACAGTTATATAGTGTAATCAATATAGTTCTACCTTATTTTTTCTTGATAAGACAGTTCAACATGGTAATCATAAAGGTTGTAAAGAAAATTATAACAGATTACTTTTTAGCAAAATTTTAATTTTACTACTCAAATCTCTCTCTTATTCGGTTAACTACATGTAAATGAAAATGACAATCTCTTTCTTACTCAGTTATCTACACTTAAAAAAATATGACATGAATGCTAATTGCCAACGTAAAAATGTTACAACGGAACACACAAAGTTTTAAATAGTATTATATAATACTTTATAAATTAACATATCATGATTAACGTAGATACATAAGATCCTGCAACACATTTCACATTCGAATATCCTTTAAATAGTTAGTAGAAGCTGAACGATCAGTCTGAAACGAGCGACGTTATTCAAACGAGTGGCTCCCATAGGCGAGCATATTGCATATCAGGTTTTTATGTATGTTGTGTAAGGACTGGCCGGCCGACGACCGCGAGCCTTCAATCTGAGGTAACGAGCCTTCGGCCCGCAGCCCTAAGTAGGTGTGAAACAACTGGAGACGCGAACAAAGGGATCGCGCGGTTTATTCTATGAGATTGCTTTTATAAGATTCGCAAGGAGTCAGCGGGCTGCGAATAATACGTTTGCGATGCCTGTTAACTTTTATTTTTGATGCGCTGGCATAATAATAAATTGAGATTTATTGACGCATGAATATCTAAGTACAAATTCGTATGCCTATTTCACATCTCATTTAATTCAAACAAATTTTAATGACTTATGTAGCTAATTCGTAATTACTCTCAACCTGCTTCTTCCACTACAATTCTATAAGAAATTGGAAAATTTTCGCGATGGTACCATCGGATAACATAACAAAACGAAATTATAAATTATGTGTACACAACGTACAAAATCAAAACAAGGAATGTTGAACTGTTCATCCGTTTAGGTTCCATTGCGGCAGCACTAACGCCACTTATGCCACCATTTGCCTTGTAACTAGCAGTGGATAACTAGTGTATTATTTTTTGGAAGGTGTGTATAAGCAGGGTAAGACTTCAGAGGAAACGGCGCATCTGTGAACTGCTATAAGACTCCTATTTTATATGGGAATAGTTACAGATTCCCATTGGCAGAACAACTTGTTTAACTTGAATGTTGCATTCTCGTTGCTTCATCTTCATACATAAATAATCTTACAGTATCTTCTAGCTTAATAGTTTCTAACAAGATACAATCCAATTACATTTCCTTGTTAATAACTTTGCACAGTTTTATTGATAAATATGACAATATTTAATTTATGTTATGTAGCTACCGGAAAAATCAAATGTCATTATTAGTTTTTGTTTTTTAATCTTAACCGGCAACTAATCTAACCTAACCCAATTGTACATATGACTTTAAAGGAAAATATTGCAAATTATATTATTGCAAATGATTTCGTCTTGAAAATTTTAAATAACCCATGTAGATAACACATCCTAGAGCTATCGTAGCTCGATGTACCCACCGCCATCCATCTTGCGAGGGTAACGATCGGCGCGACCGCGACTCTTACTAACTGGCTTCGGAATCGAACAACTCGAACAATATTGGAGAAACATCTGATAAGAACGCTAGTTCAACTTTAATTATGTGGAAAAGTGTATTTGTTAATAAAAAAACTATTGGTACAATGTAGGCAGTGTATAAATTAGTTACTTAACCAATTTTAAGTAAAATGACACATTATTCAAAACTGTTTTTAACTAAAATGTAATAATCTAACGTAAACCTACTTAAAGATTTTATTTGCCAATGAAAGTGCTTATATGTTACTCTTATAATTGTAATTGCAGTAAGAAGTAATATATTAACTTCATAGTCAGCTTTAAAGTAAAGTAAATAAGGTGATGAAAATAAATAACTTTAATTTTTTGAACTATCATACGTAAGTATCTACACAAAATACGCGGTACTAATACGCTTTGAGTAGCCGTGTCATGCGATTTGTAGAATCTTGTCTGCACAATTCCTTTACATTTGTTAAATGTGTGTTTCACCGCGATGCGTACAGTGGAACATAGGTGTAAGCTTAGAATATGATTTTACCATATAAAATTTATGTACACGTATTATATATTGTTTTATTTACTTCAAAGTCAACCAAATAAATAAAACTAATAATACTTACCATTTCTTAAAGAAATACCCAAAAGTAAAAGCAAATTAATTTGGAACGCACAAAATAAGACATATAAATGTCAGAGACATATTTTTATGTATTAAAATAATATTTAAACTACAACCCATAAATTGACTTTCATAGAAAAAAATACTTTCCACGTAAAAAATGTTTATAGGTACTTACATTTTATTATTTACCTTTATTGTTAAGATTTTCCATTACGTTTCCTTGTTTTGGGATTCTCCAAACATAATATTCTTATTAAACAACAAAAAACTCATGATAAAATAATAAAAATTAAATTTATTTAAAGGTACATCTCACTATGACTATTTTTTGAGAAAAAATGATGAACATCAAAACAATAATACCATTTATATTACTTTTCTTTGATCATGGATTATGAAATACATTTACAATTGTTATTTACGGCCTCAATCTAGAATTACAACTCCTCAGTCGGACAATATAACCCTTCAATACTGAATATAAGTTTCTGTTAATAATGTTTGTTGAATTATGAATCACTGTCATAATTTGCAGAATTAAACTTCAGACATCTTAATATTACGTTTATACATATTATTTTTTTCTTCACCTTTACCGTTAAGTGATAATATAAATTTTAATACGCACTTAACTTTTAAAATCAAAAATTAGAGGTTAGTATTATTCGCGTCTTGGACCATAAAAGTGAGTGTTCACCCTATTAAACTGTCACTGAGCTTTAACTAAATTCACGCATAAGTATATTAATTCCTATGTAACATCATTTCTCGCTTTATAAACTTGAAGGAGAACAAATAATAACAGGGAATTGCATACAGTAATCCCGAGATACATTAACTTGATTATTGGTAAACATTTCCTGGATTCTGTTCAAACAATATGAAATGCCGGTTACAAGTAGTTGAGAACGTACGAGGCGGCTCGGTCGCATATGCTCATAAATTAAGCTAGGAAATAACACGGAGGTGAAAAAATAAACGGGACGCCGTACTGTGTACAACATTAATCAGACCTCTGAGAAGGCGTAGAGAATTTATTTTACGATTGTTACAGCGCCGATGAAACGTTAAAAATGCTGTCGGGTCTATATTGAAACATTCGATGCATTGTTCGAGTCGATTGGGCCGATAACGCACCGCGGTTCCGACTTGTAACCCTCTCACCGGCACCTTGTTGATTTTCCAACGTAAACTGTCGGATACGTCCCGCCCGTAACTAGTTTCTTTTTTATTAGTACTGGTTTGGTGTAGAACGGAACGCGACTTCGTATCGATCGTACGATTAAACTCTCGAGATATCATAATCACCGGGTCTGCGCGTTTATCGAACTTATAATCGGAGAGCAGCAATAAATTTGTCTCATTTTAATATCCTAGAGCGTGTAACGTTCTGCCACAAATGGTCCTAATGTTTGGACTTTTAAATTCATAAGCGGAAAAAACACGCCAATGATAGCGTACCGTGTGCGCCCTACAAAAGAGTTCAACGAGCGTTTGCCAACATCCCGTATTTACAGTCAGTGTTTCTATCTTCTGCCATGACTTCACAATAAAGTACAACATGTTAATTATGATATGCAATGCATTTTTGTATTATTAACAACTATACATCTCACGTTTTATATAGTTTAAAATTTACTACACGAATCATTACAATCTGCAATACATGATTTTGTGAATCATAAAATATTCTACTATTTCATTAACTATGTGATTAGCAAACAATTGATGAGTGAGTTGCATTTCAAATACTACACAACGCAAATTTGAGCAAAGGCCTCAGTTACTTTTGAACGTTCCATGCAAGCAAATGACGGTGAAAAATTCGTTTAATGCATTTAAATTCGCGTCTTTAATGTCGCGTCAAGTCACCAAACGCAGCAATTCATTAAAAGGTAAAGCAGCAAATGTAGTACTGCAGCAAAGTATCCACAATAATTCAAATCGCCGATTTTAAAATTAGCGTATTCATGTTGCTATTTAATTAAAGTACGTCATCATCAAAACGTATGCAAAGAGACGTCGAAGACCACCCTATAGATACACTTAGAGCACTCTTTCTAGCCGTTAGAAGTCGAAACCCATACTTAAGATGTGATTACGAAACCAAACAATATCACGTGCTGGATTATGTGTTCCAACTGTGACTCACAGCACTAACGATCTTCATTGAACGCGATACAATTTTGACGCAAATTATACGCTGTTATGGACGACCATGTTAATTAAGTTGCCTGTACGAGATTAATTTGATTATCAGAGTCTTATTTCAATTAAGTTAACAGGGAGTTATTATTTTCAACGGGGCTATTTGATGTTACTATATACTTTAAAATTACAAATAAAAAATCTGAGTCACGCAATTTCATGCGGGTAAAAACTGTTTCATCGGCTATAACCTATTTACCGTACTCGATCTAAACAAAGCAGTTAAAAAACCAACCAACAGTGCATTGATCTTCGTAAAATAGAAGCGTTTCCGACTTTCGGACACACTTTCGTTACAATAATCGTGTGCTACTTAAAATTTTTACTTTTTGTGTGTACAATCTAAATCAAAATGTCACGTTGCTTTTGAATATAGTTGTTTAATATAAGGTATTAAATTGGTATAGCATGTTTTATGAAATGCAAGAGTAAACGTAGAAATCAACAGAAATAATGTAAGCGCTCAGCCTATAAACCAATATTTTAGAGACCACCATTACATTTAAAACCTTACAAATAGTTCTCAAATAAAAATCATCTAAAATAGTCATCGATTTTAAGTATGTGAATTATCGGAACTTTTACACATTCTAATCGCCCAATTAAAATAGCCCAATGTGTAAGGTATCATTTAACAAATTCATTAAGTGTACACAAGTGTAGTGGTCAATAGGGCGCTTTGTACGGCAAGTGGTACGAGTGGCCGTTTAATTACGTCTGTACACATTGAAGCCAATAAATGTGGTATGAACAGCGGCGATCATCGCATCGAGTTTCTACAAATAAGTGGACGCGTCACCGTTTCGGTACTGTTACTATTTGGTACCGTTAAATAATAAAGAAATGAATGTAAATTAATTGAAAAAATATTATGATGAATAAAGAGAATATATACGATCGACTTACTTAAAAATATGTTTACTTTTATACGTTAGTAAATTATATGTAAGCAACTATAGACATTGACATGGACATTGACATAAACATGGACATTTTTAACGTAGACGTAAAATTGTCTACACTTACATCATTAAATATATTTATTGAAAAGAAAATAAAGATGTGTCAAACAGATAATTACTCTGAATGATGCAAATTATTCAAAATTTCATATTATTCCACTACCAAATAAAACTTCACATAACAGAAACCATCCGAATTAAATGGTCTCAACAAGTTCGAGAGAGACGGTCGATATTCTGTAATGGTTAGAAGTATTTAACGGTGAGATAAAATCTTAACAAAGGCGATTTGGTTGGCCGTCTTGTTTTGATACTTACGGCATTCACGTATGCGCCTATACACTAATCTAACACACGTCCATTTAAGAGAGAACCATAGACGGTGCAAGAATCTCACCTCTGTGCTCTAAATATGTAGCTACGTGGAAGGAAAGTGGTGTCATGTTATGGTGGTATTTCGGTAAATATGTTGACCCCGGGAACGAGCCAACGAGTGAGTGGTGCGTCGTCGGTGCCTCGTCTATGATATGTAAATGATAATTGGTTTCCGAATAGAAAACGTTCTGTTTATGTGGCCGCGAATGCGCCCAAGTCTAAGTATGACGATTTATTTTATACACATATTATAATAATAATGTAAATATGTGTATTGATTTTTGTTAAACAAAACCAATCGGACGCCGGCATGTATTAAGACTAGACTAGACTGTGAATATTAATATATTATATTAAGACTTACAATAATATTCCTAGTGACAGATAACAAATTGCTTTTGTACAAAATTTCCTTTAATTTTACAGGAATTACATTATGCACTATTAAAACGTTAATTATAGTTAATTTCCATAATGAGTTTTACCTTGGTGTTTAGAATAAAATAAGCAAATCCCTTTACCATTTCAGCGAAATCTGTCTATTCTATGCCGGCCGCTTGTCTGCGCGTGCATTGATTTCAAAGGAAGGACTCATTTCAAAGCCAAAGTCACAGCACGCAGTTTCGTGAAAAGAGCATACATACTTAAACGGACAACACATTTGGAATTCAATCAAATAATCCGCATTAAAATTTTCACCCAGGGACGGCAAGCGAGACGCGGCAACCGGCCCGAGCTTTTGTGAACGTCACACTACTCGAATTATCCGAGACGCATTTTACTCATTAATGGTCGGTTTTATTTGCTCTTATTTAATTTAGCATTTATTCAATCTGCCCCTGGCGCGATACGTGTTGTGCACCGTTCGTATTTCTCACCTTTTGTGACAGGGCTCATTGAGAGCGAGGTGTCGGGATGTGTTCTCGCGGCTCGCGGCTCGGTTTACACGTTCAACTCCGGTGCCTTTCATCGCGCACAAAACGTAATTGAATCCCACAGAATCCTACGCAGACCGTAAGATTTAATAGGGCATTTAAACATTCGCATTGGCCATTGTGCATCGGTTTTGTATGCGATTATTCATCGCGAACCGCAATGCAGCTAGCTTTCCACGAAAGCACCGTATGTTAGACAAAGTGCGGCCGGCAACGAACCGCAGTGTGTGGTTCCATATTTATTAACATAAAAGCACTAAATACCGCTTAACAAATATGCGGAAATGTTAATTCATGTGAACAGAAAGAATTTTATGCTAAGCTCCATTATTTAACCATTTTCAAAGTTTCCCTGACCTGCGTTGCGAAATTAATTTAAGCTGAAAATTGTACGTTCATTGTGCTAAGGAACCTCAGACTAGGAGACTTCCAGATCCGTTTTCTGCATTATAAATTTAACTTAGCGCCAATGCAACTTTATACCAGTGTAGCAACAAATAAGAACTAGTGTTAGTTGGGATTTTACCAGTTTAACGTGGTCTGCCAATCCCCGGGCAGTATCCTATCATATGCGTCGGCAAGAAGAGCCTGTCAAAGAAACGGAGTTCTCTTACAAATGGGCACGTCAAGCAGCTCGTAAAATTGGAAATGAATCCTCGTAAATCGACGATATTGAGCGGAGTCGCAAATTACTGCGCGTACGCGGCTGCGCATTCAATTTCTTGATCAACATATTTCCTTTAAGAACCTATTAATTGCTTTTGTTTAATTCTTTCTAAGCGATAGTGGCTATAAAATATTATAATATAATGACTTTTACTATTAACATAAAGGATAAAATCTGTTACTTCATATACAATCTTAACTTACCTTTGTTATATTTCATTTGTATCTAAGGATAACTAAATCTAAAATTAGAATTGTGACTTCATAAAACTTACAATATTCCAACTTTAACACTCACCTGTAATGCTATACTTTTAGTATAAGGAGATCGTTGTGGGCGGTATATAAATTAAACTGTCGTAAATTGTTAATATGTGGCGGCTATAGGAAACTCATATTCTACTGTTTCTGTGGGTTCATCGTCTCATAAATCTAAGTTGGGAGTGGAGGGACGGTATGTCAACTATAAAAACGCAATATCATACATCGATCAGGTGGTATGGCGTTCAACAATGGCCAGTCCATTGTGGACTGCTATCTAATCGTAATGAATATAAATTTTCAGATGACATTTACGATCGGTGCGCGCCGTGATACCGCATCTATATAAACGTGTTGGATGTTTTAATGCACGCACACACAGTCCAGATCAACAATAAAATACTACGGTGTACCACGAGTATATCAATTTGTAACATCGCCGGCGTAAAATATACAGTTTATCTTTCCATTTATCAACAAATATTGTTAACTCGGTACATTGAACGAGCGAATGAGCCCGCAGAGCAACTTGGATCTATGGTATTAAGTTTATTACGCGCCTTAAAGTACCACAATTTCTACAGTACTCGTTAACATACACATCGTTATGAGAGCCAACAGATATAATTAAATACAGTTACAATTAATATCAATTATGTTTTTTTGGAAAGAAGTACAACTATTTTCCTATGCAATTTATTTTAAGCAGTCGGGTTTTTAGTTATTTAACGCTTCGTAAGTTTTTTTTTTTTTTCAAAATAGTAACATTAAAGTTAGTATTTTATTTTCGCTTACATTTAATTCCCATATTTTTATTCATAATCATTCCTTCCCTCTCTTCCATTTTGACGAACCATATTTGGAAAAAATGCATTTGGCACTATGAAAATGAACACAAATCGAACTCCTAATATGACAAAATCTGCCAGACCATTTGTGGTGTAGTGCCAAAGAAATGGACAATTGCAAGTTCAAAACATTACCCTCCTGATGTAAGCCAACCACGTGTTTTCATAAAATGTAAATAGATAAAACATAAAGATGTTTTTTGACTGTAGATACTGATTAGATATGTTTTTTTTTCTATTTTTCATTTAATATTTGACAATAATCAAATGTTGATAAGTGGAATGTTCGCATCAATTTGATTTATATAGTTATGGTAAGTTAAGTATGATACATAAGTCACCGCTTAATAATTTTGGATTTAAAACTAAGCATAAAATTAAAATAAAGAACATGTTGAACTATGCAAAAACGTATTAATAAAATAATGATATTTTTTAAAAGATTTACATGGAAATTCCATAAGAAGACAGGATTCCTTAAATCTAGTAATTGGTAAAATCACTTATATATTAAAACAACCACGTTATACCATCGTTACGTTAAACGACATGAGTAGGAATGGTGCCCAATTACCGTATCGTAAAATAATAATTATAATATATCTTAAGATTTAATCACTCATCGCCCAAACATAAACGTCTCAAAATGTTATGCTTACATCTGGTCAATCTGGGTAGTCAAACTAGACAACCCTCTTATCCAAAAATTTAATAATTAATCAGCCCAGTTCGACGCGACACTATTACTTATTTATCAAATTTCTCAACACAAAAATATGGATTCCCAATTAATAACACGTATTTATCTAAAGTGGATATCGATGTGTATCATTCATCACGTCTAAACAGCATTACATCACGAATCACGTACCCATTCCATAAAACTGTGTCCGCTGAACGGGTTTTGTAAATTATTTCTTATCTCGACTATCAAAATTAATGTCCCCGTTTTTGGCACCTAGTTTTAATAGCTTTCATCGACTGTTTAACTATTTTACTGCTAAGTGTTTAGTTTGAATTAAATTTAACTTTAAAAGTCTAAGGTCTATAGTTTAAAATATTGTTCAAAGGCATTTAATGCGAATTACAAATATTCGTATTTCTAAATTGGTTACCATAACTGCTATTTTAGTTAAAGTAGAACTTTTAAGGTAGATAATAGTAAACAATTTATGAATATATGTAAGGTGACAATAACGTGGCTTATTATATTTCCATCAAAGGCACTCTACATTTCGAAAGCCAAGACTGTCGGCTACTATATGGACAAGCTTTACGTAACTAAAGTGTATGCGTAATATGCGTAATAAGTTGAGATATCCTTAGAGGAGCGTTATAACACTTACAACAAAAAATACAGACCTGTAACAGCTGTTCGTCGGAGGTTTTGCAACTTTCGACATAACCGTTGGACTTGGCTTATTCGGCATGAATAGGCCGTTACAGCCACTAGGACGTAGCGAGTGAATTATTTATCACAATGACAATGTCTGACATATAATTTGCCATGTTCGCGGCAGCCCCGCCATTATGCTCTTCGGCGATTCATTCGATATAATGAGCTGAGAGCGGCTACCGGCCATTCTTACACCATCTCAGGCTCGAGCCAGTATGTGTGTATTAGAATGGCGATTAATGTTACACGAACCCATGTTAGATAACAACGGGTATAAATAAGCTTATTATATGGTGATTGCGATTGGTAAATATTAGTAAGTAATCAATTCTGTAGGTTGTACAATGAAATATTTTATATTTCAAGACCCAACCATGTGTTGCAAATGAAGAAGCCAGAAACCGGTTTGCAATAAATACAAAATAAGAGATAAATATATATATATGTGTGTGTGTGTGTGTAAAAAAGAATAACAAAAAAGGCAGATAGAGCAATTATCGCGTTTTCAACAACATGATAATAAACATTTTTTAAAAGCTTCTGCGTTCGTAAAGTTCTAGGAGATTAAGAAATTAGCAAAGAGTGGAAAACTTTAACGCACAAAAAAGCTAACGGAGCTCGGTCAGAGAGGAGCTTAAAGTTCAGATCACTTTTGCGAAGCATTACCATCCAGAGGAAATATAATCAATAATATTTTTTTCTGCACATCATGTTTCTTAACAATCTATAACATGTCAAACAAGCAGTATTTTGAAGGCTTCCTAATATGAAATAACTATAAAAAATACTTCGGAAGCGCTTATATCAATAACAATACCCAGATTGTTCAAGATTATAAACGGCTATATAAATTCATTAGTGAATTTTATATTTGAGCTTATTAGTAAAATGTTGAATCATTTAGTAAGTTTGAATTTAATGGCTTTGATTTTAATCAAGATCATAAATGCTAGCAGAGTTGTTTCTGACATCATCACAGATTCTGAACCTTAAAACGACATTAATTCTGTATCATATACAATCAACGCAAACAAGATAAAAGATTTCTAATCGCCTCAAGCATGTGATTCTCTATTATGGATTTTATTTGATACAAAAATTCCATTACAATAAACAAGAAATTAACTTTTTTAATTTAGCAGAAGTAAATTAAATCCAAACATACATTCATATTAAGCTTAATCACCTTGAATTGATTCGTTAAAACAAATGTATAAAAGATATTGGCCGAACAATAAATAAAACCACATATTTAAAACAAAATGTTGATATGTAAAATCATTTTCTCTCCCTAATATTATTATAATTGTCAACGCGTTCTTAAGTTTAACAGTGGATATACACTCACCAACATTTTTTACAATTATATAAGTTTTTAATTATATCCGATCCTTATATATATTTAATGGCTATTATCGTGAGATAAGAAATAGTCATTTTTGTACTGTACAAAGACGTTTCTTTTTTGGTGATTACATTAAATTTGTTTCAGGCTTAAAATAATAATCTGTAAACTTCGTTGAATCATATTCTACGCAGTTGCGTAGAATATGATTCAACGAAGTTTAAATGCAGGATAGACCAGTGTCGCCACGTTATGATGATATCGCAATTGAGTTACTACTCAAGTTACACGGAGGCTTTTATCATACATAAGCATAAAATTTGGACTGTCGCTTTGACGTACCCCAATACCGTTAGGAACACAGTATTATATTATGCCAACTTCCAGTGCACCTACTGCTCACAACTTCTCTTCTACTCCTGAATATTCTTTGGTACAGAATAAACCACTAACTAAATTCACTATTGATTATAAAAAGCTTGTTCTTAGGTAATAACTTGACAAGTTATAGAAACATCTAACGACAAATAAAAATGTTCCTGTGCCAAATTACCTAACTCATCCAATTTATTATTATAAAACCTTAAGGATGTCGACAACGCCGGTAGCAAAAATATTGAATGATTAATTCCATTAATCCATAATGATGTAAATTTCCCACAGGAGGACCTAATTGCTTGTCTGAAAGTATGATTAAATTATTTGTCAGACCAGTGAAAGGATGTTTAATGTTGAGAATGTTACGATGTTCGACATTCCCATCGACTCGCGCATTAATTGGATAACAAAAAAAAAAACCGACGATCGAGCGACATGATAAATTGCTGTTAAAATAGTGAACTATGACACACGTTAGGATTATTCTTGACACGTGTTTATAACATGCCAAACCACGCTCTCGTCTCGAGGCGCGCTACAAAAAGTGACGTTTCATTGATGTATTGAGTAAAAGAACTCGCCTGCACCGTTAACTAGTTAACAAAACGACGGACGATTATTCAACGCGGTCGTATCTCTTTATCTTAAATTATTACGGAATTATCTATTTTATTCTCGTATAAATTGTTTTAAAGATTTTCCAGCGAGAATTTCTAATTGTATTTTCCATCTTAATGGTAATCTCAAAAGCATTCGTAACGAGGTTTTAATAAATAGGCCTTAAAATTTAATGGTCAACTATCAAATGAAGTTGATTCTTTGTGGGACGACGTCCACGTTACATTTACGTTGCTGTTTAGATAACTTATCTAACAATTTGAACTCAGAACGAAAAAAAGAAGCCAAGGCAGCATTCGATAATACAATACTATTAATATGCGAGTGACCGTAGTTTATATTCATTTGGTATTTATTTTATAACAAAAGATCTGCAATTGTTATACACCTAGTATTTCATAATTTAGGGCCACATCAGTCACGCCACAAGGTTTATTTGTATAAACATTTGTAAAAAATGCCAACGTATGAGTACATGTCGATGGCAATATTGTGTAAAAAAGGGGATGACAAAATTTACTGCATGCCAGCCATCGGCACCATTAAGCCAATCCTCTAGCCAATAACGTGGACACTTGACGTATGCCTTTCCATTAGGTTAGCGCGCAAGAAATACATCACGGCGAGTCTTAATCAAAGACGCGAAGAAACCGGCCGGGATTAATAAGTGGACAAAGGGGAGGAACGCACGGAATTAGGAACAGGGTACGAACGAATCAAGTTCAAATGAGCCTGATGACTATGAACATTTTTTGTACGCTATAGAAATAGCATAATAAAAATTACTTCATCTACTTTATTTTAGATAATCCGTGAAAGTTCACGGATTATCTAAAATAAAGTAGATGAAGTAATTTTTATTATGCTAATTTGTAAAGTTACAACCGCATATCGTGAATACCTATTACATATTAAAATTTATCAATTCCGCGATGATATTAGTCTAATATCTCATTTTACGGCAGTATGCTGGAGATCCGCTGTTTGAATTACAATGTAGAACCCATCGTTTTTTGGATGTTTCAATGGCGGCTTTACTATTCCTGTTCCTGCAATTTAGCAGCAGTGTTACGCACTACTGTGTTCTGGTTTGAAGAGTGTGGCAAATGATACCTGCACAACAAAATAATCTACCAGGATACTAACGCACCGGTGAAGTCTTACCCAAGATCGACTTAGGTAAGACTTCAAATCAGTAAATTTGAAAGGTATCCTAAAGCCACAAATATTTGTAAAATCTTCTAATCCACACTTGAGCCCCAGTAATGGACTACTCGTATGACCTAAATGCTTCCCATTCTGTATGATCACGAAAATCCGTGTCCAGCCAACAAACAGTACAGGGTTGATGACTTTGGGGCGTTTGGACATTTCTGTAGTAGAACCATAGTTTAAAACTCTTGGATCACATTACCGGACTTTATTTTATAATACTAGGTAGCTTACGGATGTTTAAAAATCAAATACAAAGGGCGACCCACGCATTGACAAATATAAGTTTTATGGTTGATTATTTTACGACAGTTTATAATATCTGATTTCACTTTGTTGGTCCGAGTTTTTCGCTGCATTACCTATCTCATCAGGAAATCTAAAACATTTGAATTCAAGCTTTATACGTATATTTATTTGTATTTTTTATGTATATTTATATAATTATATTAACTTTAATATATACTTTATATAATAGCCGTCGGATTATTATTTTTGTTAGGAAAAATGGGCTTCATTTAATAATATAACACGTCTATTGCAGCGCGAAGGTTATATTAATAACTAATATTATAAATGCGAAAGTAACTCTGTCTGTGTGTCTGTCTGTCTGTCTGCTACGCTTTCACGCCTA